>MU697412.1:222078-243934 GCA_026770625.1 Nicotiana glauca | reverse complement strand
TGAGAAAAAACCTTTTTAAGTTTTAAGATAATTTCATAAGCAATTCTTGAACTTTACCTCCTATTACCACATTTGTATGAGATATCGATTTTATAGACTATGGAAGTTGGAGGAAGGCAGTGATGACTTCCACTTGTTTTAAGCTTTAAAATTCAAATTAAATGCCCTTCATTGAACATGGGAGTTTCTTCTATTTCTTCTCTCCATAATGAAAACACAAGATTATATAGTAAGAGTTATTAATTTAATATTTTTTATTTATTTATCTACACGTTGATTTATATTAAAAAGTATTTATAAGCTGCAATTAGTCATAAAAATATCAAATGATCAGCTTATAAGCAATTTTGGTTTGATCAAACCTTTTATTATTTTATCCGTAATATCTTTTGTGTTTTTCAACACACCCTTTTCAAAACAAAATTTCTAGCTCCCTCTTTATTCCATGTTTGTCATTTAAAAAAAAAATGTAAAAGCACTTTTAAAAGAATTTATATATACTTAATTGGAGTAGTAAGTACCTATTAGCTTAGAATTATTTTCTAGCTAAAGTTTAGATGATTATTTGGATATATGTGCATAAATTTCAGATTTTTATGTTATCCTTTGTACTTAATTGGAGTAGTAAGCACCCATTAGCTTAGAATTATTTTCTAGCTAAAGTTTAGATGATTATTTGGATATATGTGCATAAATTTCATATTTTTGTGCTATTCTTATATGATATTTTCATGTTGAAAATTTATGAAGAAGAAAGAATCTTTAGAAATATTTTTATATGTTTATTTCATTCTTATGCCATGCTTTACATTTAAGGACACCAACATCAGCGTGTACACGATGTTCTATAAAGAAAAGATTTAGACTGGAAAAGTCACAAGAAGAAATTTTAGAAAGAAAAGATTTTTGGGAGTATCCTTTATTCTGATAAGGGGTCATCGTCCAGGCCGAGGGTCCTGACCAAGGCGTTGACTTCCTGAAACTACTTGTGTCAAAGTAGGGAGCACACGAGCCGAGAGTCTCGTTGCTGAGAAGTTACTTAGTCATGCTAAGGTATGATACATGAGTGCTTAGAACCATGAAACGAGTGGCACCTCGTGGATTGGGCCTATTCGATCAGGTTAGGATCGAACCCGTGCTGATCACACGGTGACTGAGACATAATTAAGTCAGGATAGTTGGAACTCCCAAAGTATAAAGTGAAGTATTTTTTTTATAAGAAAGAAAAAGAAAAGAATATTCATAAACTGCTATTATCCAATTATTTAGAATTATTCTTATAAGTTTTATGTTTTACATGCATTTAGAACCTTTGCTCGTAATGTATATGTTATTAAAGTTTCATCCCCTATTGTTGAGACTCACTGAGTACAATGGATGGTACTGACGTTCTCTTTTGGGAACCTACGTTGGTTTGCGGTACAACGTCGGAACCAGATTTGCAGGCGAGCAGGCTACGCGTTAGGACTCCTTCGTTTCCAGTGCTATTGGTGAGCTCCGCTTTTGTTCGTGGAGTATTCCTTAGATTCATCTTTATTTAGTTATATCTTTGTTACTTAGAGAACTGACCAGGAAATCTCAGGTCCTGAGCAGTGCGTCAGTTTATCAGTAGAGGCTTCATATACATAGTCATTGGGTTGAGATTCACATGTTATTTTATAATATCTTAGCAGTAATTCAGTAGTTACTACAAATAAAGCTTTAGAGTTGATTTATTTAAATATTTAAATTAATTAAAAGTATTTGGTTAGAGTATTGCGTTGTTGCATATAAAGTTGGAGTTATAATAGGTTTGATAAGCAAAGATAGTTCATTCAGTCATGTTTAGTGATCGAGTGCCGGTCTCGGCTTGTTCAGAAAATGGGTCGTGACAGTTTGCATTAAAAATATGGCGACATTACCTTTATGGTGAGCATTCTGAAGTGTTTACAGATCACAAAAGCCTCCAGTACATTTTCAAGCAAAAAGAACTAAATTTGAGACAGAGAAGGTGGCTCGAGCAATTGAAAGATTATGATATCAATATCCTTTATCACCCGGGCAAAGCTAATGTGGTAGCAGATGCACTTAGTAGGAAGTCAATGGGTGTCTTGGCCCATCTTGTAGTACAAAGGCGATCTTTGGGTCGAGAAATTCAAAAACTAGCAAATGATGGAATTAGATTGGATGAGACCAAAGAAGGAGATATAACTGCTTATGCCTTAGAACAATCCTCCCTTGTTACGCATGTTAAGGCTAAGCAAGACGAAGATATGTACTTGGTGAAATTGAAAGAAGGAGTTAGAATCAAATAAATCACTGCTTTCATTCTAGGAAGTGACAGAGTTTTGAAGTTGAATGATCGGTTATGTGTGCCTGATGTTGATGGTCTTAGGAAGTCCATAATGGAGGAAGCTCACAGTTCGAGGTATTCTATCCACCCAGGTGCTACCAAAATGTATCTAGATTTGAAAGAATTGTATTTATGGAAAGGCATGAAGAAACAAGTAGCAGATCATGTGGCTAAATGTTTAAATTGCCAGCAAGTCAAAGCCGAGCATCAGAGGCCTGGTGGCCTGGCTCAAGACATAGAGATACCACAGTGGAAGTGGGAGATGATTAATATGGATTTTGTAGTAGGTCTACCTCACACATACCGTAAGTATGATTCAATTTGGGTTATTGTAGACCAACTAACAAAGTCCGCACATTTCCTACCAGTAAAGACGACAGATTCTGCAGAGCAGTATGCGCAGTTGTACATCAAAGAAATAGTCTGATTACATGGTACTCCAATTTCAATCATATCTGACAGAGGCCCTCAGTTCACAGCGCATTTTTGGAAAGCATTTAAGAAAAGATTAGGTACTAAGGTCAATCTGAGCACCGCTTTCCATCCACAGACAGATGGTCAGGCAGAAAGGACGATTCACTCGAAGATATGTTGCGTGCGTCTGTTATAGATTTTGGAGGTATTTGGGATGATCACTTGCCACTTATAGAATTTGCTTACAATAACAGCTATCAGGCCAACATTGGTATGGCTCCTTATGAAGCGTTGTATGGGCGGAGATGTAGGTCTCCAGTCGGTTGGTTTGAACCAACAGAGGTGTCGTTGATTGGTCCAGAGTTTGTTTGTGAGGCCTTGGAGAAAGTTCAGCTAATTAGAGAAAGACTTAAAGCGGCTCAGAGTCATCAAAAGTCTTATTCTGACAAGAGGCATCGTGAGTTAGAGTTCATGGTTGGTGATAAGGTGTTTTTGAAAGTTTCACCAATGAAAGGAGTTATGAGGTTTGGTAAGAAAGGGAAACTTAGCCCTAGATTTATCGGACCTTATGAAATTCTAGAAAAGAAAGGAAATGTGGCTTATAAGCTAGCGCTACCCGTTGAGTTGTCCTCTGCTCATCCTGTCTTTCATGTGTCTATGCTTAGAAAGTACATTAATGATGAGTCACACATAATACATGTCGATATTATAGAAATTAAAGAAGGATTGACTTATGAAGAGGTACATATAGAAATTCTCGATAGGCAAGTAAGAAAGTTGAGAACAAAATATTTAGCATTGGTAAAAATTTTGTGGAGTAATCATGATTCAAAAAGAGGCTACATGGGAGGTCGAGGAAGTATGAGAAAGAAATATCCATATTTATTTGAGGAAAAAGGTATGTGAACCTAAGTTTGGTTTGACATTTATATTTCATTTATTAACTACAAGTTAGCAAGTGTTTCTATCCTTCTTAGATTATACTTACTTGTTGTAGTAATTTAGTTATGCCATAGTATATTTAATTCATTAAAGTGATTTACTTGTGCTAAAGTTGTTGTGCGTTAGATTCTTGTAAGTTATTATGGTGCCTCCTTGCCGGAGTGTGAGTAATTAATTTATGAGCTATGTATGGTGACTATGAATGGACTGTTATGGTATATTTGGTTGTTGTTGGTGTAGTTGGGCTATTTATGACAGGGATATATTTTTGGATAGTTCAAATTACAAGGGAAACTCTGCCGAAATTTTTGAAAATTTAGGGAGTTAGCCAAAATTTTGAGTCCCTTGGAAGAGTGAGTAGTGCTAAGAAAAATTTAAGAGGTTCAAGGACCTAAGAATGATTGTTAGCTTAAGAATAAGGCCCTAGTAACATTCGAGGACGAATATTTTTAAGGAAGGGAGATTGTAACACTCCTCAAATTTATAAAAAGTTTCAAGACATGCTAAATATAGAATTTGATTTTTATAATCTTAAATTATACTTCTATTACAGATTTAAATCCTTGTGATTGATTTTGAATTAATTTTCTATTTATAAATAATTGGACATACAAGTAGGAAAATATTAATATTTTTTTAATATTATTAATCATTAAAAGTGAGTATCAAAAAAAGGAAGCAAAGTAAGTTTTTAAGAATTTGGGCTTAAAGCCCATATAACACTCCTCTGCCTCACGACCAAATCAAAGGCATAAATCCTTGATGAAGGTCAAAACAAACCAAAAAAAAAACACAAAACCTTAAGAAACAAAATTGATAGAGAAACGCACGCACGCACGAAGATAGGAAACAGAAGCAGTGAATAAGTCACGCAGTCAACGGAAAACCTAGGATTCTTTACAAATCACTTATTCTTGAACCCAGGTATATAAAATTCCCTATTTTCAATTATTCTAAAGTAGTAATAGGTAAGAATTAAATAGTTAATTCCCTTTTTCCTCTATATCAAATGTAAATTCCATGTTTAGGTGTGAAACTTTAAAATTGATTAAAATGCACTAGTTGTTGTAGAATCGATTGTTTGACGGGTATCAATTGGACTAGGGTCTATATATTTGCTCAAGGAGTTTTGAGGTGAGTTGATATAACCCTTTTCTAAAGTGATTTAACTCACAAAAGTACATACACAAGGTTTTTGATGAATTGCATAAAAGAGTTAATATATACTTAATTGGAGTAGTATGTACCTATTAGCTTAGAATTATTTTCTAGCTAAAGTTTAGATGATTATTTGGATATATCTGCATAAATTTCAGATTTTTATGTTATTCTTTGTACTTAGTTGGAGTAGTAAGTACCCATTAGCTTAGAATTATTTTCTAGCTAAATTTAGATGATTATTTGGATATATGTGCATAAATTTCAGATTTTTGTGTTATTCTTATATGCTATTTTCATGTTGAAAATTTATGAAGAAGAAAGAATCTCTAGAAATATTTTTATATGTTTATTTTATTTTTATGTCATGCTTTACATTTAAGGACACCAACATGAGCGTGTACACGATATTATATAAAGAAAAGATTTAGACTAGAAAAGTCACAAAAAGAAGTTTTAGAAAGAAAAGATTTTTGGGAGTATCATTTATTCTGAGAAGGGATCATCGTCCAGGCCGAGGGTCCTAACCAAGGCGTTGACTTCCTGAAACTACTTGTACCAAAGTAGGGAGCACACGAGCCGAGGGTCTCGTTGCTGAGAAATTACTTAGCTATGCTAAGGTATGATACATGAGCGCTGAGAACCATGAAGCGAATGACACCTCGTGGATTGGCCTATTCGATAAGGTTGGGATCGAACCCGTGCCGATCATACGGTGACTGAGACAGAATTAAGTCATGATAGTTGGAACTCCCAAAGTATAAAGTGAAGTATGTTTTTTATAAGAAATAAAAAGAAATGAATATTCATAAACTGCTATTATACAATTATTTAGAATTATTCTTATAAGTTTTATGTTTTACATGTATTTAGAACCTTTGCTCGTAATGTATATGTTATTAAAGTTTCATTCCCTGTTGTTGAGACTCACTGGGTACAATGGATGGTACTGACATTCTATTTTGGGAACCTATGTTGGTCTGCGGTACAACGTAGGTACCAGATTTGCAGGTGAGCAGCCTACGTGTTAGAACTCCTTCGCTTCCAGTGCTATTGGTGAGGTCCACTTTTGTTCATGGAGTATTCCTTAAAGTCATCTTTATTTAGTTATTTCTTTTTACTTAGAGAACTGACCAGGAAATCTCAGATCCTGAGCAGTGCGTCAGTTTATCAGTAGAGGCTTCATAGACATAGTCATTTGTTTGAGATTCAGATGTTATTTAATAATAACTTAGCAATAATTCATTAGTTACTACGAATAAAGTTTTGTAGTTGATTTATTTAAATATTTGAATTAATCAAAAGTATTTGGTTAGAGTATTGCGTTGTTGCATATGAAGTAGGAGTTATAATAGGTTTAATATAATATGTATGCACATATTATATTAAAATATAATATGTGCATGCTTGCATTTCTTACCTTAAAACTTATTGAAGTTAAATTGTCTTTTATGACCCTATAAACTAATAAAGATAATGAAAAGTTAATCTTTGAAGTTTCCTTATTATTTGAGGAGGTGTACCTATTTCCCTGCTTTATGAGTTAAAATTGCTAGATAAATCCATGCTTCCTCACATCTTCACTATATTATTATTTGACCACTAGCAAGTATTGAAGTCGACCTCTCGTATCTACTTTTTCGAGATTAGACGGGATACTTGCTGAGTACATGTTGTTTTCGTACTCATACTACACTTGCTGTGCATTTTTGTTGTACGTGTTTATGTGTGGCTAATGGCTTAGTGGCATAGCGGCATGGTTGATACAGAGACTTAGGTGAGTTGCATTTATTGAGGCGATCGCAGTCAGCAGATTCTTCTTCAGAGTATTGTACTTTATTTCCATTTCTGTCCACTTATATTCCAGACAGTTATTGTACTTTATTCGCTTCCTTAGTAATTGCTCATGTACTTATGACACCGGGTTCTGGGATGTATTTTGGTTTATTCAGAAAATTTAAAAGTTATTTAAATATTTTATTATTCATTCGGAGGAATATACTGAGTATTGTTTCAATCGTATAAAAGAAGTGTTTTCAAATTATTAAAATAAGAATTTAATTAAGTATTTCAGTTGGCTTGCCGGACAGCGGTGTCCGGCGCCTCCATGACCCTTAGTAGATTTTGGGTCGTGACATTAACATGTATAATATGTTAATTAGTTTATTATTAAAGTAAATTTTATGTGAATTTGTATAGCATGTAATGAATGTTAATTAGTTTGATATTAATTTTATTTAAATGCTAATATAAGTTATTTGTTAACTTATAATCCACATGGAATTGTAAAATCATGATAGATAATTATGTTATCTTAAACATGATTAAGACACTAAGCTAGATAATTGAATAGGTTAATTTTCATTATATTTTAATTCTTGGACGATGATTGGGAACATAGTGAACTTTCGACTTCATAGTTAATATATGTGTTTATTAACTTAATTAATTGATGCTTAGTGTCATAATATGTATGTATGTAGAACATCATGCCTTGAGTTATTTTTTTTGCATGATCCTTATTTAATTTTTTATTTTGTTAAAGAATGACTACTGCTTCGAAAAACATTGTTGTTGAACTCAACAAAGGGTTGAAACTCAATGGTGACAATTATGAAACCTGGAGCTTGAAAGTCCAGTATGTGCTAGAAGAGCAAGAGGCTCTGGAGGCCATCAAGAATGTCATAAATGAGCCTGATGAAGGAAACACTGCTCAGCATAGGCGTGAGCATGAAGCCTGTGACAGTTGGAAGAAAAAGAGCTTCATTGCTCGCATTACGTTGTTGAGCACCTTAGATGATGACATTCTAAGGGAGTTTAAGGATCACCAAAGAGCTATGGATCTTTGGAATGCTTTGAGGAAAAGTTTTGGTACATGTTCCACTATAAGGCTGAGATCCTTAACGATCAAATTTGACTCATATAAGAAACGCCCAGAACATTCAATGAAAACACATATGAGGCAAATGACAAATATGATCGGGGTGTAGAAAGATGTTGGTCATGTGTTGACTGATGAACAACAAATCCAAGCTGTCATATGCTCTTTACCTAATTCTTGGGATCATATGAAAATGCATTTGACCAATAATGAGCGACTCGCAAATCTGGAAGATGTCCGGAGACACCTTGAGTTAGAGGAGAAACGACTTGAGGATACAAAGTCAATAGATGAGTTGCACATGGAAACAACCTCAAAAACCAAGAGTGATTCAAAGAAAAGGAATTGGGGAAAGAAGAGAGGGCCACCTCAAGTTCAGCCTGCTAAAAGAGCAAAGGCTAAAAAAGGCAAGAACAGACGTCCCAAACGTGTGATAGTTGCTAAAGTGAAATGCTATAATTGTGACAAGAAGGATCATTATGCTAGAGATTGCTCTGAGCCTCCTAGAAAAGTATTTTACGATGCTTGAATTAGTGAACTTTGTGTTTCTAATTTTGTTTTTCTAACTGAATATAATCATTTATGGATTGTAGACTCAGGAGCAATGGACCATGTAGCCTGGGAACACAGTGTCTTTGTTGCATTTTGGTGAGTTCTACGTGGAGCAAAGTGGATATATGTAGGCAACAACAATAAAGTCGTTGTTGAAGGGATCGGTACATGCAAGTTAGTCCTGTGTGGTGGTCGAGACCTAATACTACATGATGTTCTCTTTGCACCAACAATTCGCCATAATGTTATTTCAGTTTTAGTTTTGCTTAAGTTAGGATTTGACTTGTTTTGTCATAGCAATTCTGCCAAGTTGACTTTTGGTTCAACTTTATTTGGATTTGGTCATGTGCCCGGAGGTTTAATTATTATGGATTTGGATTATGATTTATTTAATAATAATGCTAGTTTTTTTTATGTTTGTTTTTTCACATAAATATAATAGTGATATAAATATATGGCATACTAGACTTGGTCATATTGGCCAACAAAGAATGCAAAGGTTAGCAAAACAAGATTTGCTCTCCAGCATTGAACACGTGGAATTGTCCACTTGTGAAAATTGTCTAGCTAGAAAATTTTCAAGAAAACCTTTTGGTCTGGCGACTAGAGCAGAATATCCTTTGCAATTAGTCCATTCGGACATATGTGGGCCTACAAATGTTAGGTCTAGGCATGGAGCAAGTTATTTAATCACATTTATAGATGACCTTACTCGTTACAGTTATGTCTATTTGATTTCCCACAAATCAGAAGAAATAAGTTGCTTCAAAAGCTATATGAGCTTAGTGTAAAATCAATTAGACGAGAATATAAAAGCTCTTCGAACTGATCGTGGTCGTGAATATTTATCAACTCAGTTTAATAATTTATGTGATGAAAAGGAAATACTTCATCAGTTGACTATCCCAAATACTCCACAACAAAATGGTGTTGCAGAGAGAAGAAACAAAACGCTCCTAGAAATGGTTTGGTCAATGATGGTATAAGCTAACCTCCCAACTAGTTACTGGGATGATGTGGTGCTTACTGCTACCTTTGCACTTAACCGAGTGACTACAAAATTAATTACTACAACTCCATATGAGTTATGGACTGGAAGACAACCCGACCTAAGTGTATCAAGACCTTGGGGTTGTACTGCCTATACACATGATTCCTCTCACAAATATGGAAAATTGGGCCCGAGGGGAAAGAAAAAAATCTTTATAAGATACTCTGAAACCTCAAAGGGTTATGTGTTTATAGGTCAGCAAGACAGTGGGAGTGTAACTGAGTTTGAATCACGGGATGCTACATTTTTCGAGGATGAGTTCCCTATGAAGGGAGAGGTAGGTCAAGACATAACCTTATTTGAGATAATGGATCAAAAAGTATAAGGATCACTTCATTCGAGTGGGAGAATTTTAGAAGATGATGAATTAGTTTCTCATCAAAGACCTCCTTCATCATCAGACACGAATGAAAGTAATCCTTCTACTTTTAGTGGAAGTGACCAAATGGATCTTGTTCCAAATGGGAGCGAGATGGTCACAAATCTTGTTCCAAGTGGGAGCAGGATGAATGATCTTGATCCGAGTGGGAGCAACATTTATCCAAATGGGAACAATGATGAATCACAAGTAAGACATGGTTCTCGTAAAAAGTTTCCCCGCTGACGATTTGATGTTGAAGGCGGAGAACTATTTATGATGCTCTTACAAGAAAAAATGAGCCTAAAAATGTAAAAGAGGCTCTCTCATGCCCTTCTAAGAATAAATGGACAAAAGCAATAGAAGATGAATTAGAGTCTATGATAGTCAACAAAGTTTGGGAACTAGTTGACCTCCCTGAAGGATGCAAAGCAATTGGGAGCAAATGGGTTCTCAAAATTAAGCTCAAGGCTGATGGAACAGTTGAGAGATTTAAGGCTCGACTAGTTGCGAAAGGGTATACATAACAGAAAGGAATAGACTACGAAGAGACTTTCTCACCTGCTGTACGATTTACCTTGGTTCGCCTTGTTCTAGCTATTGTTGCAAGCCTGGATCTTGAATTACATCAGATGGATGCAAAGACTGACTTTCTCAATGGAGAACTAGATGAAGAAATCTATATGGAACAACCTCAGTATTTCATTGAAAAGGACCGCGAACAAAATGTTTGTAGACTTTTTAAGTCTATTTATGGCCTCAAACAATCTTCAAGGCAATGGTATATACGCTTTCAAATGTTCTTGTATCCAATGGTTTTACCATGATGGAAGAAGACCATTGCGTTTATACCAAGAGATCAATAAACAAGCTTGTGATTTTAAAATTGTATGTAGATGACATACTTATAGCTGGAAATGATAAGGAGTTTATAACCAAGATAAAGTCATGGTTATCATCCCAATTTGAGATAAACGATATAGATGAAGCTGCATATATTCTTGGAGTTAAGATTTCAAGAGATCGTCCAAAGAAACTATTGTATCTTTCACAAGAGAATTACATTAGAAAAGTTCTTGAACGATTTAATATGCAAAATAGTAGCCCAGTTGAAACTCCTATCCGTAAAGGCCATACCCTGGGTAGTCAGATATGTCCTAAGACTCTTGAAGAGACAGAAAGAATGAGTCGAGTTCCATATAGGAGCACAATCGGAAGTCTAATGTATGCTATGGTGTGCACTAGACCTCAAGCAGTTGGCTTGGTAAGTAGATATCAGACGGACCCAGGTTTAGGACATTGGCAAGCAGTAAAGAGGATCATGAGATATCTGAAGGGAACAGCTGATTATGCCCTTTGTTATCAAGGTGGCAAGGATCTACGATTAGTTGGATACAGTGATGCTAACCATGGAGGAGATCTAGATGAGAGGAAGTCTACCTCAGGATATGTTTTCCTACTCAGTGATGGTTCCATATCATGGAGTAGTAAGAAACAATCATGTGTATCACTATCTACAATGGAAGCCTAATACGTGGCTCTCGCATCAGCATCACAAGAAGCTGTTTGGTTGAGAAAGTTCTTGGAGCACTTGTTGGATATTCCTGAAAATACCGAACTAGTATTAGTCTACTATGACAAAGAGGCTGCAATATCCTCCACCAAGGACCCAAAGTTTAATTGTAAAACCAAACATATAGATATCAAGTATAACTATACGAGAGACATGGTTAGACGCAAGGTAGTGAAAGTGAAGTATGTGTCTACAGTAGATATGCTACCATATCCATTGACCAAGCCTTTGTCTAGAGATACATTTGTGAGACACACTAGGTCTCAAGGCTTGCGTAGACTCTGAGATATTTTATTTTGTTATTTATTTTCCCGTGTTCTCAAACTAATGTTCTTTGATTATCAATAAAGTTGATTTACATACATACATATTTTTATTGTTGAATGTTATGTACATTCTTTGTTCATTTTTTTTATAAGTATGTCGAGTAGATATGAGGTTGACCTTCTCACACAGGAAATCGCCTCCTTATCTTAGTGGTGTGAGGATATGAGACATGATTTTAAGCAAAATTATCATAAGAATAGTTTGAGAGCTATTCTCTTAAAATTAGAATGTCTCTTAAACAATGACATAAGGTCAATAGGGTGAAAAACGTTCACCTAGTCTACTTTGTGAGCCATATGCAAGTTAAAAATGATATTGAAGATCAAAGAGCTCAAATTTAGATACTTATGGTGTCTAAATATCATTTGTACAACATTCTTTGTGGGATAAAGACATACGCTCCTTGGGAAAAAGGAGAAAATGTTTTAGCACATGTTTCATACCATGTGTTCTAATGTCGACCAATTGGGTTAACATAAGTCCATTCTCAAATTATTGTTATGTGAGACCCAGAGCTTGTATTATAGCTCAAGATTTTGTACCCTTAGAGACTATGATCAGATACTTGAGACTTATAGTGTGATGTTAGCTATCTTAGTGTGTTTTCTTCAGTCTAGAAGAGCATAACTAGAAAAATAGTCATACTAATGTTAAAGGAATCGTGAGAAGAGAAAGATCATTGATTGAATCTCATTTATTTGTATTCACTGGTGCACCAATTATGACTTATGAGTTATGATTGTGAATACAAGAAATAATGATATATGAGATTTTGAGACCATATCAAATGTGATTTACATGATCTGGGGTATTGCATACTTTTTGATCTACTTGCAAGTTTGTACTCGATGAGAGGCTATATACTCCTAACTGATATAGAGCACTTAGCTCTCACAGTATGCTGGTCGCACGGTCTACTTCCGTGTATGAATGATTGAGGAGATGAGAATATATTTTTCAAATTAAATGAGCACTCCCATTATGTGTGAGTGGGAGATGTGGGAATATTGGGTCCACCCATAAGGGGTGCTTTAAGGCACAATGGGGTTATTAGTTAATCCTAATATTCCATATATAAGTACACTTAGTGTGTACATTAAAAATATACTCTGTAGTATTTTTCTACGCTTTTCTCTCTCAATTTCGATTAGGGGTTTAGACTGTGGAATTGGGGGTTGCTCCAACACACCGTGACAACCACCGCCGACCAGTAATTCCAGCCACGATTCATCCGTTTTTGCTTCCGCTTCACAAAGAATAAGTAAGTTCTCTTTTTACGATTTACGCGCTATCTAATGTGTTTAGATTATCACGTGTTCCTTCAACCTAGTTGACATTAAAAATCCAAAAAATGCTTCTATTGACTGATTTAATGAAACTAGCTAGTTCAGCAAATAAGAAGATGGCTCGATACCATCTACCTATCATTTTATGCAGGTGAAGTAAGAGCAAACAAGAGGGTTCGCATCTTTCTTTACGAGAAACCATATTTTCATGTCTTGCATTGCCACAACGTAATTGTGTTCTTTAATTGTATGAAGATATTTTTTGCGTTAAGTTGTGTATATCTAGACTATTTCACTGAGTACGAGCTATCTTCTAACTAGTATTTTTTGCCTCCTGTCACGACCCCAAATCCCGGTCGTGATGGTGCCCAACACAACTGCTAGACAAGCCCGACCATTTACTCTCTCAACCCGAGCATGAAGCTCAAAACTAATTTATTTAATAATTTTTAAAAGCAGTGCAACTATAATTTTTAGTAACAAAATAACAATATCAACATCCCAATAACATTAGGAAACACCTCTCAAAGACCTGGGGGTCACGAGTCTAGAGCCTCTAACAATACAGTATAAGAAGACTGTAATAATACATAGTCTGGATTATGCAGAAAAATCAAATAACGAGATAAGGGAGAAGTCGAGTCCTGCGGACGTCAGGCAACTACCTCGACAACTCTGAATGAAACTCTGGAGTCAGCAATAGCTCAGCTAGCTCCTGAAGTACCTGGATCTGCACACACGGTGCAGGGAGTAAAGTGAGTACTTCGAATTCAGTGGTAATAGACATGTATAATGACTGGAAAGTAAGAATTCCCAGTATACCACAAAGTAAAGCTAAAACATGTACTTCTACACCTTTACCAGTGTAATCACAATTATTAACAGCTGCAGCAGATATATATAAGTATATCAATGTAAATATGCAATGCAAATGCTCATGACCACTACGGCGCGTAGTCCGATCCACGGGTACCCCGCGCTCACTGTGGGGGTTCAGACTCCGGAGGGGCTTCTACAGCCCAAGCGCAATATAATATCACACCCGCTGCGGTGTGCAGCCCGATCCATGCATAATCATGAATTCATAATTATTTTTTTACCAATTTTAGTTCCAATTATCACAATTATAATTAGGTGATTAAAACCTTAGCATTTTCTAGCAATTTCGATATAATTATTCAATTCAGGCTATATCAGGAAACAATTATAACAATCCCTACAGGATTCAAATGATCGGCATACAGCAATATACATTCATAACCATCCAAGTAGGAGGTTTTCCGGCTAATTTCAAGCCTATGATTTAATTCATCATCAATCGGTCGGACTAGTTCACAGTCCTCAATCACAATCGACCCCGCACTCGCCGTGGAGTACGTGTCTCGCCTCATCATAGCGTCACAATGTGATATACCGGTGTTTCAAACCCTCTGGTCATCATCTACATCTATTACTCACTTCAAACCGATCGCGGTATTTGTCCGCTATGCCTTTGCCTCTTGAATTCACTTCTTCGCGCGTCGAATCTGCCCAAAATCATAAAGAATACGTTACAATGAGCTAATGGGACATAACCCAATCGAAAGAACTCGAAAAATATCCAAAAACACGAAATTGGCAAAACCCGGGCCCGGGGCCCACGTCTCGAAAAATTTCGAAAATTACATCCCCGGACTTCTCGTCTCGCCACGAGTCCGTACATACCAAGAACTTCCAATTCGGACCACAAATGGCCCTTCAAATCTTCATTCTAAAATTTTTGCTCAAAGCCCTAATTGCTTGATTTCTACCCATAAATTCAAGAATTTTATGGAGGATTCTTATATAAAAACATGTATTTAGTTCATAGAACTTACCTCCAACGTTTCCCCGACAAAATCTTCTTACTTCCCGTCCAAAATCTCTCCAAATCGCTCAAAAATGGTGAAGAAATGGGTTTGCTCGCGGATATACTGCCATTTTTCGGAATCACTGTTCACCCGCGTCGGGCACTGTTCACAGTTACTGTTCACGTATACTGTACACAGCACTGTTCACGTATACTGTACACAGCACTGTTCACGTATACTGCACATAGGTACTGTACACATCTGCTATTCACGTGTACTGTTCACAGCACTGTTCATTGCAGCAGCTTTTTCTCTAAATTGCAGCACATCCATTTTTTTACTAAAATAGCTCTAACTCTATCATACGAACTCGGAATTAGATGATTCTTTTTTTCTATGGCTCCGTAATTTTTATACGGATCTAGTGGTTCAAACAAAACTGAATTTGAAGCTCATTTGCTCAGTTCAATACCAATTTCGCTCGTTAAACAATTAACTCACATTTCGCGTCAAAAACCCAATCGCAACTTGATGAAATTAAACCAAAATTTTCAGATCAGTCCTATAATACATGATTTAAATTCTCTAAGTCTCAAAATCAAATTTGGATCTCTAGAACTAAAAATAGACCTTTGGATCATTACATTTATGCTCAAAACGGAAAAAATCTTCCAAAAATGACCCGTTGGGCATCTTAAACACACCCAAGACCCCCGAGACCTCAACCAAATATACAGACATGATCTATTACCTCACTCCAACTTGCTCGAATCATAAAATCACCATCGTTAACATCAAAATCGTCCGTTTTCAACAAATTCAAGTTTAAGTTTAACTATAACTTTCAAAATTCACATTCGATCAAAAACCCGACCAAACGATGTCCGAATGATCTGAAAATTTGCGGACATATCCAAAATCACCTAACGAAGCTTCTGCAACTGTCGAAATTCCATTCCGACTCCCGGATCAAAATCTCGCCTATCAACCGGAAATCGCCAAAATACTAACTTCGCCAAAATAGGCTAACTTCTTCACCGGACCTCCAAAATTACTTCCGATTGCGCTCCTAAGTCTTAAATCATCCCCCGAAACTAACCGAATCATCGGAATTCAGTTCCGAGCCCTCTAACTCATAAGTCAATGTTGGGTTGACTTTTCCAACTTAAGCTTTCCTTAAAGAGATTAATTGTCCCATTTCCTACCAAACTCGATCCGAATTGACTCAAATTTTGCACACAAGTCACATTCGACATTACGGACTTGCACCAACTTTCGGAATCGCATTCCGACCCCGATATCAAAATTTTCACTTCCGGTCGAATTTTCTCATAAACCTTCAAATTCCTATATTTAGCCAAATGACTTCAAAATGACTCCGGACATCCGAATTCACTTCCGATCGTGTTCCCAACTCCAGAATCACCATACGGATCTATTCCCAGACTCGGAATCCCAAACGGACATCTATAACTCTAAAATGCCTTCCAACCCAAATTTATGAAATTCTTCTGAAATACTAACTTCCACCATATACGCCGAAATGCTCACGGGTTATCAAAAACCAAATCCGGACATACGCCCAAGTCCAAAATCATCATACGAACATGCTGGAACTTTCAGATCCCAATTCCGAGGTCATTTACTCAAAATTCCAATCCTAGTTCATTTCTTCAACTTTAAGCTTTCAAAATGAGAATTTCCATTTAGATTTGACTCCAAACTTCCTGAATTTTAATTCTGACCATACACACAAGTCAATATACCTGAGATGAAGCTGCTCATGGCCTCAATCTGCTGAATGACGCGCCGGAGCTCAAAACGACCGGTCGGGTCGTTACAATCTCCCCCACTTAAACATACGTTCGTCCTCGAACGTGCTGAGAACTACAATGATGTAGTCTGAAATAACTTGTTTAACACATCATGCACCTTCCCGTGCTACCACTACTTAGTTGAGCACATTAGCTATATAATTCTGTAGATATAATTCTTTATTCAAGCGAATAAGCCATTAGGCCAAATTCCAACATCCTGAATTTCCTGCCAAGTCTGTTTCCATCATTCGACCACCATATCAATCTCCACACGTTGTACCCAAACATTAATGCATAACTTTGTTGAATTCACACTTTGCATCACTTTACTCATATGACCACAATAACATTCTTTATTTACCGCAGTTGCCTACAATACCCAAATACCGATGGAAACCTCTTATTAGTTGAAGTCTTATTCCAACACTTTCATATACTGCCAACGATAAATAAAACACGCGCTAAACCGTAACAATTCCTCAGATCAACCATTTATGAAGCCACTTCCCTTTTGACTAATACCACAACAGATTTCCGAGCCGAACCTCGATATTATCCTTCTAACAAGCCGAAATCAAATATGTTCGTATCCACCAATGACCCCAATGACCACCTCAAATCCAACACACCACTCTGGTGATATGACACTTCAATACAGGCCTAAGCCTCAGCTCATACAATACACGCACCAATAAGAAACAGTCCGAACATACACAATTCATGAAAATGACTCAAATGAAAGAGTTATATCTCAAGCTTTCCAGTACCATCACAACACAAGGCTACGGATCCGTCTCACATCATAGAATAGAACACACAATTTTGACCCGCAAGGTCATGTTTCCACATTTCTTTGTTGCACGCGCGATCCCATCCAAACACCGATTCCACGTGAAACATCTCTGCACTGACATCCGCCACGAAGGACCAATTAATAAGCAATCTTTCCCAGCTGTTCGCTGGTTCTGCTAAAACAGATTCTAACGTGCTTCACTTAACCCGTGGAATTTCTGGCGTAGCCCCCAATGCAATAGTTCAAAATCACCCAACACCAAGACAATCAGTCTGAATTTCAATATCACATCCAAAATTCAACATACCAGCGAATAAAGATCCACCACTACCACATAGTCTGTACATCAGAACTCCATATAGCACACAAATCATCATACCTGATCCCAGTTTCCACCGTGCAATACCCGCACACAATTGACACTCTTTCATTCTATGACAGATACTAGATATTTACCAGTGCTTCCGAGCAACACCGAATACCACCAGTGGACCTAATAAGAACATGCCGCAATACTACAGAAATATAATCGGTTTAATCCCATTACCCTTTTTTTTTTGAGACATATACTCTCATCAAATCACTTCTACTTAGCAATATCATTTTCCTAAATCATGCGAAGATCATTTATCTAATCACTTAGGAGGAATCACTACACATCCCATGCTCTGCATGACATACATAGGTCTTAGTTCAATTCTTACAATACTGACACAACGGATGAGACCTGTACACATTCATAACTACTACCGAAATAACAATCCATTAGTTCTATACTCTTGGAAAGAACTATAACCTCATTCTGAGCCAAACAATGGTCTTAGCTCTTTAATTTACTTCACATACTCAGATTGCACTGATCTCAAATTCAATGATCTTGTTTCACCCATTGCTAATTGCTCAAGCAATAGCCATAATCGAAAGTCACATATGATGCCTCAATATGCCAATAGGCTACCAATTCGAACGCGGTACAAAAGGAAAACAAACTCTGGAAGGAATTACCAATCCCACGCACTACTACGACTTTCCTTAGAAAACAGGAAGCAAGTCATACAAAATAGTATATAGAAAACTATTTTCAACATCACACTGTTGCGGCGTGCAACCCGATCCAGATAACATACTCGTGGCGGCATGCCACCCGATCCACACATAGATCTCACATAAGGAGATGCACATCGAGCCAATTTTGCTCATTACAACAAAATATTGAGTACCGGTCACAAGCATGCTAAGTGCATAATATTATCTCTGAGGTACATATAGCGTTATAAGCTACAAAACTCACGCACAACTGAGGTGCGATGTACAATCTGAATTTCAAGAGCCAGTTTACTCAGGTAACATCATTCCTACGCGGATTCTCAACACATAAGCAATTTCTCGAGCTATTTCACAAATCACACGGCATAATGCATCACTACGCAATATATCTGACAATGAAGCATCAACCTAGCTACTCCTCCATGAGGACCGCATTACTAAAATGCACCCATCTGACCTGATATAGAGCCATTATTCACATTAAATCTATTAACCGACTTCAAGCCGATTCTGATCACACTGAACTAGTCTGATAACCTTTCAAAGGTCCATAATGACTTCCATCTTCTTTATAAAACACAAGAACAACCATCACAACCTTCATACTTGGTTTACATCTTTAATCAGTCAAGGGACTACATGCCACACTTATATAATCTTCCAGTGGGACACACTCCCACAACCTACCGCAATAATATTTGGGGAGCACCTCCAAACCACCGATCGCATTAATGCTGAAAAGCGATCAAGCATAATTAACTAGGGCGCAAAGCCCTTTCTGTGCAACATCGTTCTCAAGTGATGCTGAAGACAATACCAATTTACCTTAAAAATCGAAACTTCTTTCCTGCTTATCCGACTTCATGACATCTTTGTCAAAATTTTCTTCGCTCGTGCCATTCTCAGCTCAATTTCTGCAACCAGAACTGGTTCGCCAGTATACTTTAAGACAGAACCAACATAGCACATAACTGCGCAATCAACTAATCAATGGCAAGCTCCCCAACTTAGCTCGAAGCCATATATATCACAACACATATACTCTATTGCTGCCGTAATACCATGGTGAGATTAAACTCACTCCATCCTAAGCTCGCGGAAACACGAATCATCTGAAATTTTAACTCTTCTTCAATTCTTGCATTCACTCACATAACTCTTAAGCCCACTTTTTAGGCGACAAAATTTTTACTAAGTCCCAAATTTTTCAAAAATTTCGGCAGAGTTTCCTTTGTAATTGGGCATATCCACCTGCCAGAGAATCACCAAAACCATCCTAACAACACGTCCACAACTTTACAAAGCATCACAATGTATATTAACAACATAAATCTCCATATTACATGTATTATATCATCAAAATTGATACATGGACATGCGTTGCACCTATTTGAATCATAACACATAGAAAATACCTTTCAACCCTCCATTATTGGGCTATTCAACCAAGTAAGAACATATTCTTTCTTTACATATTTTTGACATTCAAGGTGGTCTCCTTGACCCAATGATTTCGTCATAATACATTTACAAAAGCAATCTTAGCTCCCAAACTTATTTCACTAGTATGCAAATCGATTCCCCTCATAAGCCAATTACCCACAATTACGGATAATACCAAACATATAAGTTCATAATATCAGTTCGCAAAATCAGCACCTCGATGCTCAAGCCATAGACGAATATTCGGCGTCAAGTACTCCAGACTGGCCCAACATCAACTCATAGTAATCACAGCTCGCCCCTCGATCGGGAATTACAAGCCATCAAGATACATATAATACTGAGCGCTCATGTGCGCATACAAACATGAGGAAGGAATTTCAAGAGTTATATTCCAAGCTGAAGCAAGTACGCACGATAAGAATTCCAAGAATGTGAAGTTTTCCTAAAGGTTATGCAGCCTCTCGAGGATAAATACAGAGTACGAGCTATCTTCTAACTAGTATTTTTTGCCTCCTCTGGAGTTTTAACATGCGTCGACAGGGCGGATTCAGTTCAATACTTACGGGTTCCCGTGAACCCAGTAGCTTTTGTCTTGAACCTGTATTTGTATTGAAAATTCCATTGAATGTATAAGAATATGTAGCTTGGAACACATTCCGTTCATCCATTAGTATTGTATATTAACTCGAGATTTTTGTAGGAACCCATAAACTTAAAATATTGAATCCGCCTCTGTGCGCCGAGAGCATGTCTAGGCATAGTTAATCACGAACAGCGCATATTAGCCTAACATGCGCCGAGAGCACCAAGCTTAGAGAGTTTTTTCTAAATTATTCATTCATTTGGTATTGGTTTTCCTCTAGCTTCAATTCATTTGCCTTCTCTACTCTATATTTGGTTGTATCATATGGAGCTTAGTTTGATTTATGTCAAAATTATAATATTATGATAGCTTCATGAAATAAATTTAGTTTTATTTGTCTTGGTTTTGCTTTCCTATTTTATTTGTGGATAAATATTTTTTTTCTAAGAAAAAAAGAATAGCAGTTCAATGATTATGTACCTTTTGTTCGCTATTCCTTTGTTCTCTCTTTTGTTGGCAAAATTGTTCTAGTTCCTATGCTTGTGGTAGAAGGAATAAACAGGTTCTCTTGACTATGGTTTGAGATCTAAATCTCAAGTTTAAATTTAGAAATAGAGGTTTTTATTTCATTTCAAGTTGAGACTATTATTTAATTTGCTTTCTTTCATCTTAACATTTTCCTTTTTTATGACTCTGCTAGTCTGGAACTCGTTGTGAGCCAAATATAAGTCACATAAATATTAATAATATGGCGTTTGAATTTTAATATTAACCAAACACCGGACAAGTAATACCACAATTAATATCCTTATACCTCACAGACTAAGTCTTTCTTATATTTCTCCCGAGTGAATCCAAGGACATACACATAGGGGCAAATTAGACCTTCAAAAATTGTGACAAAAGGAATTAAAATCAACGCATGTTTCGTTTTAGCTAAACTCATCTAAAATGGAAGCAACTTAGAAGACATTGACTTAAGCTAAAAACCAAACGTTTATTGCTTAAGTATCAATCAGCTTAACTCTAAATTATTGCTCTGCACTACATATTGAATGAATGATATTCCAGTCATATTCTGAACATGTCACAAAATTTGCTGGAAGGTCCTTTAAGAATTGTAGACCTATCTCATAATTTCTTGTCTGGAGGAGTTGCTAGCGATCTGACTAGTATTCCAACATTGTTCTACCTTCGGCTGTCAAACAGCAAGTTGAAAGGACATATATTTTCCAAGGTTTTCAGATATCTGAAATACACTATCTTTTTTGTATTTGAATGGCAATTACTTTGAGGGACCACTACCTAGTAATATTTTTCGTAGAGCCTTTATTGTACTAGATGCTAGCAACAATAATTTCTCCGGATAGATTCCGAGATGGATTAGAGATGATTCAAGATTATTACAACTTGATCTGTCCAAAAATCATTTCGAAGGCTCGATTCCAATTGAAATTTGCAATTTGA
>MU697412.1:133006-204837 GCA_026770625.1 Nicotiana glauca | reverse complement strand
TAGAACTAGTACAAACACTAAACAAGATCCTAATTTTTAATTTAATCATATTTAATTAGTTAATTTATTAAACTAACACAACCAATTAATTTTGTTTAAATTATAGTAGACATCATGGCCTATCCTTGGCCTATGCATCCCGGACCTGCAGAGGATCAGCTATTAGTGCTGCAGGACGACCATAGGTCCTCCTATGTGTGAGAGGGACAGCTGTCGGACCAGGCTCTCCGGCCTAGGAGACCTGATGATCTTTGGGATTTTATTGCTGGCCATCCTTTACACGAGTGCGCAGTACACATCCTGCAGGATACGAGATTATATACCATTTTTGAGCTAGGGCGGATGCAGCTAGATTGGTCGCTCATCACGGCCTTGGTAGAGCGGTGGCGACCGGAGACACATACTTTTCATTTGCCCACAGGAGAGGCCACTGTCACACTGGAGGATGTCCAGGTGCTATACGGACTGTGTATAGATGTACGCGCCTTGACATTGCCCGACTACATTAGAGGAGCGTCACGTGCACAGTTGGCGGAACTGATGTGGCAGTGGACTGGTTTTAGACCTGAGGGTCGGCAGGGGGCGTTAGCGTTGCTTTATCAGCCATCAGTGATTATATGGCAGATTTGCACCCTGATATTACCCACCAGACGGAGGATCTCTGGATATCCAGGTACACACGTTGTGTGTTTCTCTTGCTCTTCGGGTGTGTCTTATTCCCAGGCACTTCGGGAAGTAAAGTGAGCATGCGCTTCATTCATCATCTAGTAGACCTAGGTCAGGTATCCCAATACAGTTGGGGTGCTAGTGTACTGGCGTACCTATATAGGATCATGTGCCGGCGAGCATGGGTCTAGCGGTTGATATAGGCGATTTTCTCCCCCTCCTACAGGTGATAAAATTTTCGAATACTTTGTTCTTTACTTCAAATTCGATATCGTTAAATGACACATAAATATTACATCAACATTTTATATTAGGTTTTGGCCTAGCAGCAGATCATGCCATTGCAGCCACCTATACCAGCACTTCCGCCCGGTCAGCATTATCCATTTCTCCCTCTAGCTATCAGGTGGATTGAGCGGCGTTGGTTGTACCGAAGGAATGAGGCTCACCATAATCTCCCCCTCCTCAGGGATGTCTTAGATATGTTGGTGGACGGACAGATAAATATATACCTACAGTTGGTTTTTCTGAATTGAGTTGTGTTTTGCATACTAACATTTATGTTATTATTTGGTAGTTCATCTGGATGCCATACAACATCGAGTTGCTTGCTGAGCTACCAGCTTATTGCTCAGTCGACCGGCTTATTTTGAGCACCTCCGTCCCGATGATATTCTGGGATTATGTTGAGTATTATGCCACGGAACGTGTCCTTCGACATTTTGACCGGCACCAGACTATACCGAGGGAACCTGTATGGGTTGCCACTCACTATCAGCGCGACGATCGTGGCAACATGGAAGAGCAGTATATGGAGTGGCTACAGCAGCAGCTAGGTTGTTGGGACGAGCGTGCTGAGGGTATTCCGCCACCACCTACGATATTCCAGCAGGGCACTATTCATCTATATCCTGAGTGGTACCGCCATCACACTCGACTGATGATCGGGAACCCTATGCATGTACTGGGCGATCGTTACAGACCGTACGCGGGGAGGCACGAGGCACTGGTATGTATTTTGGCTTGTTAATATGTTATAATATTGATATAGAATTATTTAATTACTACTTTAAATGTTTCACAGGCTATTGGTCATTATCGCTTCTACCTGCTGGGACAGCAGTTGCAGCAGTGATCTGACAACCCTGAATTGGTTGACGTTGGCCGGCAGGTAGAACAGATGGCTCGCTTGACACTGTTGCAGGCGAGAGATGCCGAGAGGTTGCACCACGAGGCTCAGTATGCAGCGCCAGAGGCTTACCAGCAGGGTTGGCCGGTCCCACGAGGCAGGGGTGCCCCACATGGGAGGGGTACCCCACGAGGGAGGGGTACCCCACAAGCCAGGGGTGCCAGACGGGCTCGCGGGGGACGACGAGGAGGTGGTCAGCATGGTGGTGTTGAGGTACCTGTCGACCTACCTGCAGAGGGACATGACAAGGCCCTTAGGCTTGAGGGGCTTGGAGATGATCGGCAGGGTTATATGCCTTATGCAGACGAGCCTTCCAGTAACATGGCTTCGTATAGCCTTCAGTCATCTTTTCCAGTATCGCAGGTCACCCCTTTAGGAGCGTTGTCGATCATGGGTACATTTGATGCAGATGTAGATCAGTACTTCGCATGGCCATCTTCCGCAGCCGACGATCGGCCAATCTGTGACGTGGATGGAGGGCGCAGGTTGAGTTATCCCCTATCCCCGGCGGTTCATGTGCATGTATCATAGGTGACGGTATGTTTGTATTACTTTAAAATTTCAATTTGTTTTCTTTTCCTTAATATGGCATCAATGATTAATTTTTAATTTTCTTATGAAATCTTCGTCCTAGCCCATCTTCGAGGCAACTACAGTAGGTGATGAGCACATCACGGATGCATTAACCCAGGATGCTGAGGAGACCACGGTGAGAAAATAATTTATTACTTAACACAAATATCAAACTAATATTATTTTCATATGCTAATTTATAACTTGTTTTGTAGGTTGTTGACGGCCCTACGACCTATTCTTCCGATTCTTCCAATTGCGGTGTCGATACATCTGCACATCCTCTAATAAAGAGGCGACTAGATGACGATGATCCGGATAGTGTACCCGACCGACGGGGTATGCGACTCAGGCCAACAGCGACACTAAAGCACACTGGCTGCGGGACGCATTGATTTACTTAGTTTGTAATTTATGTAAATACTGTTAATTATTATATTTGTAGAACAATTTTATTTTAATTGCGTTTGAACATCAATATTACTTAAACAGTACATCACAACCAAAAACAGTTTTTTTCACATGGTTTTCCTCCTTTCAATAACGACATGACAACTCAATAATACACAGTATTATACGACGATTTACATGCACATTATTTAAGGCAAATTATAACAACATTTGAACAACATTTTTATTGAAAATGGGTAAATAGAAACACAAACACGATAAATGTAAAGATACAAACACAACAACAGATAAAAACGTCATACAAGTTAAGCATAAATTTAAACTACTACGCTTATCACGTAGAAGACACTGCTTAATCACGATCCGGTTCCTATAATTTTCTCCAACCACTCGAGTTGGTCTTCCAGCCTTTTTTCTCTTCTTCTTCCTCATTGAGTTTGGCCTTCAATTCATCAATTTGTTGGTTCATTTGGCGCTCGTGTATCGCTTGCCTCGTACAAGTACAATGAAGATCATAAATTTCTTCTTTGTAGTACTTGATTCTACACTATTCATCAAACAATACATCAAATTCACATGTGGGCTTGTCTGGTTGCTCGTTAAGCTTGTTCGTACAACCCCAGTAGCGGCCTCCACCATCTGGCCACGATGTGAACTAACTGCATTTTTCTCCGTAGTAGCACCTTGGGACATAAACGAGTTGTTCAGACATTTGGTACAGAGAAATTTTGCAGTTTTGTTAAGTGCAAAAAATAAGTAGCGTGCGAACATTATTTATAGTCAAGATTTCATACAATACGCAGTATTATACTGCGATTTACGTATTCAATTATTCTGAAAAATTTGCTTTTTTCACATGCGGTTTTCAGCTTTTGCAGAACGACATGAAAACTCAACAATACGTAGTATTTCACTGCGAATTACATATTTAGCTTTTCACATGATTTTCCAACACAAACAAGTTTAATATTGGAAAAACCATACCAAAATATAACGTTAAAAAATAAGATATAATTTGGAATTTTCTTTTATTTCATATAAATTGAACTTACGCAAGTACAAACATGCAGTTAAAAAAAATTAATATGAAATACTAGGGGTTTTCTTGATAGTTGGGTATGTTAGATGAACTCGCACGGGGATTACCACCACCTCGCACACTAGCTGAAGGACATTTACGACGGTCGTGTCCTGTTTGCGAGCATATGCCATATTTACGCGCATAAACAATGTCACCAACATCCATTTGGTTTCGTATGCGCGTTCTCTTTTTCACTTGTAGCTTGCGCAAATAGTCCTTGTTACATACCATCTTGAAAGGTTCAGGCGGCCAATAATGCTCAGCACCTAATGGCTGCAACTTTCTGCTATATGTGTCTACATATACAGCAACACTGTATTGCATATCAATATAGTTTGTTGCCCCATATCCAACTTGCTGAAAGCACTTCAACGCATGTGCGCACGGCATGTGGTAGATGATCCATTTTCCACACGAACACAACCTTCTATTTTCATTCACCGTATGTAGATTATTCCCACGGTGTTTGTTGATAGCTGTCTTAACTTCAAAAACACCGTATGTAGATTAACTTCAAAAACACCTTGTTCATGATCGTACTGAAGAAATGAATGCCACTGTGCTCGCCTCCTGGACCTTTCAAATCTTCTCATAGGTATTGGCATAAATTTAACACCCCGGTCCATCAATACTGAGGCAGCTGTATGCCTTTCGACAAACCTCTTCGCGCACTGTTTGAATTTCATGTGGACCATGGCAGTGACAGGTAGTCCACGGGCAGATTTCAGCAAGCCGTTGAATGACTCCAACACGTTTGTAGTCAAGGCTCCCCATCGTCTTCCGCCATCAGCATGCAATGTCTACACGTGAAGCTCATGCCCCATCAACCAAGTATAGGCTCTTGGTTCTATCTGCCGGATCGCTTCCATGCGCCTAGTCAATTTGCATTGTTGGTGCTCAGTTGCAGCCATCCACATTATGTCATGCAATGTCTTGTCAGAAAATTTCTTCTAAAAATTGGCCTTTAGGTGCCGAACACAGTAACGGTGGTATGCATATGGTTCCTGCCATGCAGGCAAGTGCGCACAAAATTTAAAATACCACCATGCCGATCAGATATTAGACAAATACCTGAACGCTGTTTGACAACGTGCTGCTTCAAGTGGTTCAAAAAAAGCGTCCACATCTCTTCGCTTTAGTTGGCACATATGGCAAAGGCTAATGGAAATAGTTTCCCATTGGCATCTACAGCAACTGCAATCAAAAGCTTAATATCATACTTTCCATAGACATGAGTACCGTCTATGGAAATAACAGGACGACAATGCACAAAACCATCAATTACCGATTTAAATGACCAGAACACATAGTTGAAAATATATTCCGATTTGTCCGGACTTCGCTCATGCCTCCATTCAACAACAGTCCCGGGGTTAAAGTGTTGCAGTGAAGCCATGTACCTGGGCAGATTTGAAAAAGACTTATCCCAGTCGCTATAAATAAGTTCAAAGGCACGTTTGCAACCAAGATATGCCTTTCTTTTGGTTATAGTACAACCATACTCCTGGTGGACGGCTGTAATACACTCTTTAATCTTGAACCTAATGGACACTTCCAAAAATGGAACCAAGACAAAAGAAATCAAGTCGACATCTAAGTTGAAGTGATTCTCATTGAATGCATCCATTTCACATCTATGCTCGCTAATAAATTTACCCACTTTCCATAAACCTGATTTTTTCTTTGTGGCACGCAACATCCAGTGAAAACCATAAACCACCTACGGCATACAGACTTCCATTTATCCGTAGTTGACTCATGTACCGTCATCTCACGACACTCTTTTATGCTGTAGATTTTTACAGCCCTAATTAGGCGAACTTTATCGGGGAAATACATGCCCTTAGTCAGAACAGATGGCCTGGACTCATCCCACATTTGTGACCGAAATTCATCATCATCTCTTGTGAGGGCATCCACGTTCGGCATGCTTGGAAAATTATCAAGGTAGCGGATATTCCGCTCATGAAATGACACGTAGGACTCGTACACTCTAGGTCGCACGGGAGGTGGAGGAACATGCTCCCTCGCCGGTTCAGATTCAACATTCACTTTCTCCTCTTCATCACCAACCTCAAAAGGGAAGGGTGTGTCATCCCCAGACTCATCTGCATTATTATCGTAGTCACTATCATCTTTCTGACTCTGAGTATCTGCCAAATCATGAGTAAAGCTGTGTGAGGTCAGGAGCTTCAAGAAGCTGGTTTTCACTGCACAAAAAGAACAAAAAGATAAGTTACCTAATACTCCGAAAAAATACTTTAGATATAACTATATCACTTTACTTACAAGTCGTATTGTCTTGACAATTCTTGTTGGTGATGACTCCCGGATGGACCACCGTGATATACTCCAGAACTAGGTATATTCCAACTTGGGGTCGGCTCATAACTCGTAAATTTCATATCCAGACGGTACCCCCTAATAAAAATATGAACGTTAATACAAATCCAATTCAAATGTAAAATAAACAGCGCAAAACCATAGCAAAATTGAAGTTTACCAGTCCTCTTGTTGATTATATAAAGTCGATAAATTATTTTGCGGCTGCTCATTTGCCGGTGGTGACAAGTTTAAATCAAGGCAAGCTCTTTCTTCACCAATCTGTCCGGCAAAAATTGCTGCAGAATAGCCACCCGATGACTGGGGGTTATCCATGCTATGCACGCCCTCTTCTACCTTGACGTACATTTCCAATAATTTTATTACAATAAATTCCCTGTATTCCTTCGAAATCCGCAAAAAATCTCTAAGAGTATCATCATCCTCGATGTCAAACTCCGAATAATAAGCAAACCCCTGTTGAGTCACTGAATACGGAAATCTGCCGGTTACTTTGAAGTTAACCGAACGCCTTCTCTCACTCATTTTTTTTTACGTAACAACGATACCAATGTATCGTACTCCATATTAAGCGGCAATTTAACGTGACACTGTGGAGGTGAGCTGTACCTCACAGAGTTATGCTCCAGCGCAACCTCACCACCCCAATATAGAGAAACCCTTATTTTTTGCACTTCAGACATTGTAAAAAAGATTGATAAGAAGAAGAGAGAAATTTATTGAATGAATGTTCATGAAAATCAAACGCCTATAAATAAGGCAAGTCTGAACTCGGGGTATAGAATTTTTCAAATGAATTCGCAGTAAAATACTGCGTTTTATATTTTTGAATTATTGTTGTTGTGTCAATTAAAATAATTAGGTGGGGCCAAAAATAAAGAGGTAATTCACAGTAAATTAATGCGAATTGCTAATTCGCAGTAATTTAATGCGAATTGCCTCTTTTATTTTGGCCTGGCATAAGTGCATAATAAAAATAATAATTTAAAGGTAATTCGCAGTAAATTACTGCGAATTACATTTTCAATTTTTTTTTTTTATGAATTCGCAGTAAATTACTGCGAAATAGGTATAAAAGTAACTTTTTTTAGCATTAAAAAAATAATTTGAGTCCAATTTATTATCATTTAGGCTTCGGACTCTAAGGATAGATCCCCGTCTGCCTTTTCAGATACGAAGTGAGTTAGCGCTTTTCATGCTGTGAATAAATGATTTCTCAATTTATTGATATTTTCTATGAAAAGGTTCTTTCGTAATTACTTCAATAAGACATTCATCTGCTTTTTACTTATAAGGTAAGGAATCGGCCCCACCAACAAAGAAAATGTTTAACAGTCTGTTTGGATTATTGTTTCCCGTCGTTTTATAATGTATTGTATTGTACTGTATCGTATTGTACCGTATCGTTTTATAAATACAATGTTTGAATAGATTGTATTGTTTGTCATTATTAAATAATATTTTGTTGTTTGATTTGACTGTATCGTACTGTACTGTAACTGATAAGTTTACTAAAATACCCTCAATTATTTAAATATTGAATTTATCAAAAATTATGCATAAAATATTTTTTTTTAAATAAAATAGAAGAAGTCAAAACACCTTAAAAAAGCATAACAGAAGAAGGCAAAACAAAGGAGCACAACTAATTAGAATTGAGTTAAAAGCAAATTAGGAGAAAAAGTAAAATAGAAGGCGGCAAAACACCTTTAACGTTGGCGGCAGAAGTACTGGAAAAAACAAAGTAGGTTAGAAATTGGAGATTTGGAGTTAAAATAGAAAAAAAGGTAAAGGGTAAAATAGAATTGTGGAGTAATAAATTGTGGCATAATTGAAAAGAAAAATAGGAAACGATCCTACCACACCAAATCGGTTGTTTAAAAAGAGAGGACTTTTCATTGTTCCGGAACAATGGATTTAACAATACAATACAACTAATTTTAATGAAACAATCAAAATACACATTGTTTTGGGATAACAATACAATTAGTGGCGGAGCCACATGCATTCAAGGGGTGTCAACCGACACCCCTTCGTCAGAAAATTACACTGTTTAACTTGGTAATTTTTTTAAAAATATGTATATATACTATATAATGACACCGTTTGACTTCTTGGTGAGTTTGTTTTTTTATATTTTGACTCCCCTTAATGAAAATTATGGCTTCGCCACTGAATACAATACGATACAACGACGAACAACCATCCAAACAAGCTGTAAGATAGCCAATCAACTAAACTATTAAGATTTCTCAGGATTAGGTAAACTTACTAATAACAAGAAGTTCAAATATATTATCATTGCATCTAGCTTACACGTTATTGTTCTCGTTTCCACTATTACTTATTATATGTTTATTTCAATAGATAGGTTTTCTATTTAAAGAATTTCCGATGTCATGACCTAAAAATATAAGAAAGTTTTTGTTTGGTCAATTTTCATTCAGCAACTACAACAAGTAGAGAGAGATAAGCACATGAGAAGTCGACATAATCTCCTCTTCTTTTTATGGTTAATTATCTCAAATATTATTTCAAGGACAAGGTTCTGAAGTAAAAACGGAAAGCTACACCTGATCGAAAGTTTTCACAATATTCTGAAGGAAAACTAACCCACTTTTCTATGTTGCATTTACCTGGTTGTCATTATAAGATCCAAAAAATGCTTCTTTTGGTAAACGGACCCGGACCAGGACCCGTGATTTGATGGTCCCGGAGGATCCGTAGGAAAATATGGGACTTAGACGTATGTCCGGAATCTAATTCTGAGGTCCCAAGCCTGAGAAATGATTTTTTGAGTAAAATTGTTTTTCTGAAATTTATAAAGAAAATTGAAATGAAAATTGGTTAGAACGTGTTGGTATCGGGCCCGTATTTTGGTTCCGCCACCCGGTACAGGTCCTATATATGGTTTAAGATATTTCTATGAAGTTTGGTTGAAATTGGACGTCGTTTGACGTGTTTCGGACTTAAAACTGTAAATTTGAAAGTTTATGAAGTTTGAAGAAAAACTAGTGATTTTGAGGTTTGATTCGTTGTTTTGATATTATTTTGGCGATTTGATCACACGGTTAAGTTCGTAGGATGTTGTTGAGTTAGTACGTGTGTTTGGTTTAGAGCTCCGAGGGCTCGGGTATGTTTCGGATGTGCTTCGGGAAGTTTTAGACTTAAGAAAAAAATTGCAGAACAGTTCTGGTGTAACCGCGCCTGCGGTCCTTTGGCCGCAGATGCGGACACGTAGGTGCACACAGTAGGTTGCAAATGTGGTCTTGCTTCGCAGATGCAGATAATTTTCCGCAGATGCGGTTCCGCAAAATCGGGACATTTTTCGCAGGTGCGGCCCCCGCGGGACCTAGCCATTTCCGCAGAAGCGCACACTTTTCCGCACGTGCGGTGACATAAATACGACTCCTGAACCGCAGATGCAGAAGTCGGGCAGTGAGTCTTTTTAAAAACACAACTTCAGCGATTTTCTTTCAATCTTTCTCAAAAATTAGAAGACTAGAGCGATTTTCTCAAGAGGTTTTCTTCTCAAATCACAAGTAAGCACTTCTTAACTGATTTCTTTCAATTATCTAATGTTTTCATCAACTTTTATCAATAATCTTAGGGTTTTAATGGTAGAAAATTAGGGATTTGGGTAGTTTTAGGGCTTTTTAATTTTTCTTGATTTAGACCTTGTTTTGGGGTCGAATTTGAAAACAAATTATATATTCGGGTTCGTGGGTGAATGAGTGATTTGATTTTGGTCTGAACCTCATATTTTGACCAAGTGTGCCCGGGGTTGATTTTTGGGATTTTGGGAAGAAAGCTTGAAAATTTATAATTAGGCATTGAATTTGATTTGTTTAGCATATATTGATATTATGAAGTCATTATTGTATAGATTTGATTGAGTTGGAGGCGAATTCGAGAGGGAAAGCGGTTGTTGTGGATTGATTTGGCCGTGGAAGTTGAGGTAAGGGTTTGGTCTAACCTTAGCTTGAGGGAATATGAGTTGAGTCTTATTTGCTACTTGCTAATTATCGAGTACTATGTATAGACATGGTGACGAGTATCTATACATTGGTGTTTAGCATGACTGTGAGTCCTTATATTGTGAATATTTTGGTTTTTGTCATAACTTCCATGCTGAATTGATGATTTCTATATGTTGTAAAGAGCATGTAAAAGGAATCGTGATCTTTAAACTTCGTGGAGCATTGGCTCGAGTTGAAATACAAATTGTGAAGGCATATGAGATAATTAGATCTTTGGAGCATTGGCTCAAGTGATAATGTGAACTATGAGATGAAAGTGAAAGAAAGAGAAAGAGTTATTGGTTTATTCCTTTGCCAGGACGTTTTGTTGATTTTCTCCCTTGCCGGGATATGGAAACTTATTGATATTGTTCCCTTGCCGGGATTTAACTGTTTAATTGCATTCCCTTGTCGGGATTTCTATCATTATTTATTTATTTCCTTGCCCCTTATTTGTGAATGTTGTTTGGGTGAGGAAGAGTGATAAAACATGAAGGGTGATGCTGTGCATTGTTTGATATTGTGAGAAAATAGAGTAAAAGCACAAAGGGTGATGCCGTGCAAGTTTGTCATTTCTGATCCTTATTGATATTCTGGCCTTGTTGTTCCTTTCTTTATTTGAGATTTCTTATATGAAACTATTATCTCCCCAAAGCATGTTCCCCTTCCTTTATTGATTGATTACTTTATGTATTTCTTTTCCGTTATATATATATATATATATATTTGAATTGCACAGGTTTACTTGGTAGTCTTGCCCTAGCCTGATCACTACTTCGCCGAGGTTAGGTTAGGCACTTATCAGTACATGAGGTCAGTTGTGCTGATACTACACTCTGTGCTCTTTTGCACAGATCCATGTCTTGGACAGCAGCAGTAGTGCGGGAGCAGGCCTTCAGTCCAGCGAGATACCGAGGTAGCCTTGTAGGCGTCCGCAGGCCCGACATCTCCTCTATCTATTATTTCAGTCTGTTATCTCATTGTACTCGAGATAAACAGCTGTGTTTTCTTTCAGACGATTGTATTTAGTACTGCTAGTAGTTCGTGAGTATTGTGACACCAGTCTTGGGTAGAGGCTTATCTTGAATTTTCCACATTTCTATTCAGTTTTTTCTATAATTTAAGACTTTCGCTTTATTATTAAATTCCATTATTTGCATGTGATTGCTGATATTTGTTAAAAGAGGTAACGTGTTAATGAAAAAAGTAATTAAGGTTTGGCTTGCTTAGCTTCCACTAGTAGGCCCCATCACAACTTTCGAGAGTGAGAAATACGGGTCGTGACAATAACTTATTCAGTAATTTTTTCCAGTCACCTTGCCCATCTTTAAAGCTAGTTTTTATTGGTCAAGTCATCTAAAACGAACAAAGTTTTGCCCCATTCTATCACGGCATTGATATGATGACTCCACTAATTTCATTTTCGCAACCGATGTTGGAAAGGTACTGTGATGTTAATTACTCTTTTGTACGTTTTCCAAAGAAAAATAGAGGTGCTGTAATTCCTATATAACCTTCTGCCAAACTAAAAAAATAAAGAATACATATAACCTCAGCGTAAGAGTTTCAAATGCTCTTTTTGAGCTGCAGGCAGGCATGATGAGTTCAAATGGCGGACCCTTAGCCATGTGGACTGGCTATAATGAGAGCGATTTTGTAGATTGTTGTTCTTGGCGTGGGGTAAAATGCATACAAACATATATAGCATTATACTTTATCCTTCTACTTACTTTTTGTATATTTATTTAAAGGAATTTGTTATGGGAACAAATTTTTTGGAAATGATTACGGTATTTTTTAGGCAAAGGCAGTGCGAAATGTCCAGGCTTGAGCAACTTAAGGGTGCTCTTGTTGGAAGGTTATAGAATCAATGATATCAATATTCTCTCTGTGTTGGGTAAACTTTTTTTTCCATAACGAATCATAGATGTTAATAAACTAGTCAGGTATTTTTGTTTCAAACCTTAAATAATTTTAAAAATTCACAAATCAATGTAGGCCTTGGTACACATATTGGACTACAGAAATTAGAGAAACTCTATCTGAGTGATAATAGCTTCAATTCCAGCATCTTTTCATCTGTAAAGGATCTTCCATCTCTCACGCATCTGGATCTCTCATACAATGAAATAGATGGAAAAATTGAAATGAGTGGTTTGTCGTTAGTCTCGCTCATTAATCATATGTACCTGTATCAAATACGTAAATGTTTGTTTTTTTCTTTGTGCTAACTATTTTATTGATTTACCTCTGTAGATATAGTTGCTCTGAGCAATTTGAAATTTATGAATCTCCGAGGTAACAAATTTGAGAGCTTTGTGACTACCAAAGGTACGTAGTTGATAACTTGAAAGTTGGGCACCTCGGGTAACAACATTTTAGTTATTCACCATATAAAGGCATAAAAATAAAAGAATATAGTATTAGAATTCGGTTTTTAGCATTTAATCTCCCTTTATGTTATGACTTCAGTTGTAATTCTATACTAGAAATAAGTGATGGTACATGTTTTTATAAGTCTTAATAGGCGTTTTGGACATAAATTTCAATTTATTTTTTTTTGAATTTGGAATTTATTTTTTTTGGGTAAACAAAAATTTGATTTTCAGTAAAGTTTGATTTGAAGATGAAGTTGTGCAATTTGGTTACAACCTTTGCAATGCATTTGGATGTACTTTTTTCCTAAATCATGAAACATGATTTATACTCCACAATTTGTCAAAACTATCAAATTATCCCCGCTTGACTATATTACCTTAAACAAACAAGTAAACACGTGTAACGCTTAAATGCACTCTAATTTTTTTGTTAAAAAAGATAGTGAAAGTCGATGAAACTGATTTTTCAGAAGATGAAGAAAACATGATATTCACAATGTAGAATTGTATTGACGAAGGTTTCTTATCTATTACCTTGATCTTCTTACTGTTTTAACTTAGTTATAGTTTCTCTCAACTGTAGGTAGTAACAAAGAGAAGTGAGTGTTTAATGGTTAGCTTGGTATTTAATTCTAGTGGGTAGATGGGATGTCACGACCTGGATTTCCCACCATCGGGATCGTGATGGCGCCTAACTTTTAGGATGTTAGGCGAGCCAACAGATAACGATCTATCACGCTAATCACTAACCAAAATAGTAATTAGCAATAATTTAAACTAAATGAGTAAAAAGTGCGGGAATTTTATAACAATCTAAACACTAATACATGACTACTCAAAGATCTAGTATCACAATCCACAAACGTCTAAGAGTTTTTACAAATACTGGTTTAAAGAAAAAACATATGTTCTCGAAATGTAAGAAAATAGGGAAACTAAGATAGAAGGAAGGGGACTCCAGGGTCTGGGAATACCGGCAAATATACCTTGGATCTCCTGATGGACTGAAGGCAGCAACCCAACTCTGATCAATGAGGTCTGGTACAGAGTGCAATATCAGTACAAACGACCCCATGTACTGGTAAATGCCGAGCCTAACATCGGTGAAGTAGTGACGAGGCTAGGAAACAACGAAAACATGAACATGTGCAGTTAAATCATATACGAGAAAATAACAACAACGAAAACTTAACAGATAATAACGGGAAAGGGGGAAAATTCGTCAATGGGGACGTCAAATCCTGAAAATAGTACAATACAGAAATACAGTAAATATCATGCTTTGAACCGCCGGAAATAATAACATAGCAAACATGTGCACAGCATCACCCTTCGTGCTTTTACTCTCGTCCTTACCATAAGAAACAACAGAAACGATACGGCATCACCCTTCGTGCATTAACTCTCTCATAACATGGGACGACATCACCCTTCATGCATTATCAATATCAGAATACGACACGACATCACCCTTCGTGCATTATCACTCACAGAATACGACACGACATCACCCTTTGTGCATTAACACTCACTCACAATATCTTGCATGTCATCACCCTTCGTGCTTTACTCTCTTCCTCACCCAAATAACAGAAATGATAACAATCTAGCAAGGGAATCATCAATGACCAACCTCATTTTTACATTTAACTTCACAATATAAATCTCAACTTGAGTCAATACTCAACCAATATCCAATACCAGAAAAACATAATAAGACTTGTTTAGCATGAAGAATAACCAGTTTAAGCATGAACATTACATATAAAGAAATACAACAATCACAAGTATAAGACTCACTCGTATGCTATGACTCGACAGCAATGTATAGATACTCGTCATCTCACCTATACATCGTACTCAACAACTAAACACATAGCAAATAAGGTAACAACACCTAATCCCTCAAGCTAAGGTTAGCCACAAGACTTACCTCGATTCCACGGCCTAAAATAAAGCCTCAACCACCATTTTTCCTCTAGATTCCACTTCCGAACCACTCGTCTCTAATATAATTAACTTAATAATATCAAGTATCGCTAAAGAAATCAATTCCAATGCATAATTATAAGTTTCCTAATATTTTTCCCAAAAAGTCAAAAACTGAACCCGGACCCGCTTGATCAAAACTCGAAGTTCAGACCAAAATCCGATTACTCATTCACCCCCGAGCCCGAATATACAATTGGTTTTGGAATCCGACCTCAATATGAGATCTAGATCCTTAAATTTCAAAATTTTTAAGTTCTACCCAAAAACACCCAATTCCACTATGAGAAACCCTAGATTCTAAGATAAAATCTTGTAAAAAGATGAAATAGATTGAAAGAAATGAGTTAAAAATTATTTACCTATGATTTGGGGAAGAAATGGTCTTTGGAAAATCGCCTTTTGAGGTTTAGGCTTTGAAAAAAGGGAGAATGAATGAAAAATCCCGTCCAAATTCATTTTTGAACAGTTGCAGATATCGCATTTGCAATCAGGGGTTCGCAAATACGAAGAATGTTCCGGACCTGCTACTATCTCAAATGCTAAAACTTGTCCGCAAATGCGACATGTTCTTATCGCAAATATGATCCTGAGCTTTGAAACTGCAAAGGTCCCCTCCCAACCATTCTGATTGCAAATGCGAAGCTTCTTCGCAAATGCGATGCTCGAATTGCGAGCCAGTATTCACAAATGCGAAGTCTGCAGATCTGAAACATACCATCATTGTTTCCTTAAGTCCAAATCACTCTGTAGTCTATCCAAAACTCACCGGAGCCCTCGGGGCTCCAAACCAAACATGCACACAATTCTTAAAACATCATATGAAGTTGCTCGCGCGATCAAATCGCCAAAATAACACCAAGAACTACGAATTTAGCACCAAATTGCATGAAATTTTCAAAAAAGTTTTAAAACTTCTAACCTTTCAACCAAAGGTCAGAATCTCATCAAATAAACTCTATAACACCAAATTTCACAGTCATGACTTAAATATCATATTAAACCTATATCGGGATCCGAAACCAAAATACGGACCTGATACCAATGAGATCACGCATTATTCAATTTCTTTAAATCCTTATAATTATAGTTTAACAATTTTCATCAAAAATTATTTCTCGAGCTAGGGACTTCGAAATTCGATTCCGAGCATACGCCCAGGTCCCATATTTTACTATGGACCCATCGAGGCCTTCAAAATATGGGTCCGAGTCCGTTTACTAAAAATATTGACCGAAGTCAACTAAAATTAACTTTTAAAGGCAAAAATTATTATTTTCTCAAATTTTCACATAAAGGCTTTTGGAATCGCACCCGGACTGCCCACGCAAATCGAGGAGAGATAAAACAATATTTTAAATACATCGAAACACGGATTCGAGTTCTAAAATAGAAGATGACCTTTTGGGTCATCACATGGGGTCATTTTATAAATTCCAAAAATTTGGGGTAAATTTTTAAAATTTAAAGTTCCCAAGTCATAGATATTCAATGAAAAACTGGTCTCAAGGTCTGGGGATGTGTCACGAAACGAATTATTCACCGCCGGACCGTGATGACACTTAACATCGCACTCGCTAAGCAAGACAGCGTTAGAGTTCTATTTGCCTTTTTCCTTTACATTTTATAGTTAAAACCAACAAGGCTAAATCAAACAAAAATAATTGTGGAAGCACATAATTAACTAGTTATCCATATACTATTAATAAATATTGTAAACAGTTACTACCCAGAAATTGGTGTCACAATCCACGAACATACTATGAATTACTACAAATACTGGTATGAAAGAAGTACATCTGTCTCGAAAGAAAAGAAAATAGGAAAATAGAAACATAGGAGAGGACGCAAGGGCCTGCGGACGCCAGCAGGACTACCTTGGGTCTCCTGGATGAAGTATCTGCAACCGACCTCTCGATCAGCCACACTACAAAAATAACAACAACAACAACATACCCAGTAAAATCTCACTAGTGGGGTCTGGGAAGAGTAGAGTGTACACATACCTTACCCCTACCCTGAAAAGGGTAAAAAGGCTATTTCCAGGAGACTCTCGGCTCAATAGGAGAGACAATAATATCAGAAAATAAACAAAAGAAAAGGCATGTAACAATAAAAAGATGTCAGAAAGAAAATAATAACAATGAATAATTGAAAGGACAATAACACAAAACTATGCAAAATAACAATGTGAACACAACATAGACCACTAACAAACCTAAACAAAACTCTATCAGACTACCCGGTACAAAGAGGGAAGAACTCTCGACTGCCCCCTAGCCTACCACCATAATGCTCGACCTCAACATGTTCCTATCAAGAGCCATGTCCTCGAAAATCTGATAGAGTTACATGCCTAGTATCAGTACAACCAACCTCATGTACTGGTAAGTGTCGAGCCTAACCTCGATGAGGTAGTGACGAGGCTATGACGGGGCATTTACAATATATAACATGCATACAATATATAATAAAGCAAAAGGAAGTACAGAACGAAATGGAACAGTAACTTGCAGCAAAATAAATACAGAACTCAATTATCTTGCCAGTACTCAGCTATAACCAATCCTTAAGAAAGTTTCAATGCTACAGAATAAAATCACAACAGAAGATAAATATACAAACAACAAAATAATGCGGCGCGCATCTTGATCCCACCATATAATAAGTAACAATATGAACATTTACCCTTAGTGCTCCTGTTGCGACGTGCAACCCAATCCCACCTATCCACCCTTATTACTCCTATTGCGGCGCGCAACCTGATCCTACCAGACCATCACATTTTACCCTTATTCCTCCTCAATATATCACCCTTATTCCTCTTGTTGTAGCGTGCAAGCCGATCCCACCATATCAGTACCAATAACACAATAAGAACAAGTATTTCACAATTTAGCTCAAACCCTCCACAACATTTATGCCTTAAACCAAATCAAACAGAAATCTATATAATTAAGAAACTTCATCAATTAATACTACATAGCGAAACCAACCAATATGTACCATGAAGCACCCATGAACCAACTTAAACCAATAATGTGATACAATGAACTACAGAACAATTAATACCTTCAATAAAGAAAATAACATCTAATAAGAAGCAATTAAATATGGAAGCATGATTAAACATGTAGCAGTGAAGACAAGAAAAACAATATATTAGGAACGGGGAAGGGAACAAGCTAAACAGATAATTTGGCGGCGCATAGGCCTATACGCCACACACAAGGATTTTCACATAGCAATTAATTCGTGGATCCCTAATCCCTCAAGTCAAATTTAGACACAACACTTACATCGATCCAATGGCTAATTCAAAGCTCAATTGCCGCTTTTCCTCTAGATTTCACCTCCAATACACTCATATCTAGTCATAATTAACTTATAATATCAATTATCGCTAAAGAAATCAATTCAAATGCATAATTATAGATTTTCAATATTTTTTCTAAGAAGTCAAAAATCGATCTCAGGCGCGCTTGTTTAAAACCCAAAATTCGGACCAAAAATCAATTACTCAGTTACCCCCGAGCACGGATAACCGACCAATGTACTCCGTAAGTATCGAGCCTAACCTCGACGAGATAGTGACGAGGCTATGACAGGACACCCACATAAATAAACCTTTATGGACAAAAATATACGAGCAACATAATAACAAATAGAGAATTAACGAGTACTATTGGGAGGGGACATGCGAAAGGGATACAAGATTCGATAAACACAACATGGAATTATAATCAGAAACAACAATAAGCCCTTAACTAGCAAAGCGAATAAGCAAAATGAACAAAATTGCATGGCATCACCCTTCATGCTTTTACTCTCAACCTCACTATGAAACAATAATAACGGCACGGCATCACCCTTCGTTCTTTTACTCTCACTTTCATCATAAATCAATAGATACAGAAGGACATCACCCTTTGTGCACTAACACTCTCCCTTACCATGTAACAATGAACATATAACAAAAAGGAGATAGAATAAGCAAGAACAAGCCTTGCGTCCACAATGGTCCCACAATACCAACCTCAACTTCAGAACAATACTCAATTATCACAGATAGCTCATAATTGCGGAAAGAACGATCAATTTAGTAATTAACTATTCTAAGAATGTATATAGCACGATCAAAGAAAGAAATAGATTACAAGAAACAAGTCTTACCCTCATGCTTTGACCCAACTACAACGCATAAGTACTTGTTACCTCACATATACGGTATACCCAACAATTAGACACGTAGGAAATAGACAAACAAGTCCTAATAACTCAAGTAAAGGTTAACCGCGATACTTACCTCGCTCCAAAGACTAACTTAAAGCTCAACCATGGCTTTGCCTTTCGAACAAGCCTCCAAACCAACCAAATCCAGCAAATTATCAACCAAACGATTTAGAATAATCCTTAGGAACTACCCGCAAATAAAAAATATTCAATTTAGGTCATTATTGAAAAAGTCAACAAAGGTCAACTCCTGGGCCCATTTGTTCCAAACCAAAAATTCGGACCAAAATTCAATTATCCATTCACCCCCGATCCCGATTATGCAATTTGTTTTGAAATCTACCTTAATTTAAGGTCTAAATTCTAATTTTTACAAATTCCATAGTTCTTCCCATACGCCCAATTTTCACCATGAATATCCTAGATTTTAGTTGAAATGTAATGGAAGATTGAAAGAAAATAGGTTAGAATCACTTACCAATTAATTGGGGAAAAAGGGGTCTTAGGTAAATCGCCTCTAGGGTTCTCTAGGTTTTGAAAGAATGAGATAATTCCCGTCTAACTTAGCTTTGACCAGTTGCAGATGTCACAATTGCGCCAAATGCGAGGTCCCAGCATCCCCAAATGCGACCTTTTGATCGTAAATGTGATCTAGTGCTGAGGCAGCCATCTTCGCAATTGCGACGATTTTCTTCACTATTGTGACCAAGACAAGAACCTGGGTTCCTCGCAATTGCGAACCCTGACCTTGCATTTGCGAGATCAGAAACCTGCACTAGAACTGAAGCTCACCAGCATTTCCTAAGTCCAAACCCACTCTTAGCATATATGAAACTCACTCGAACCCTCGGGGCTCCAAACCAAGCATGCACACAAGTCCAAAATTACCATACGAACTTGCTCGCAATCAAATCGCCAAAATAACACCTAGAACTATGAATCAGACACCAAATAAAATGAAATTTTCAAGAAAACTTTAGAATTTCTATTTTAACATCCGGACGTCTAGATCACGTCAAACTAACTCCGTTTTTACGAAATTTTACAGACAAGTCATAAATATAGTAATGACCTATACCGGATTCCGGAACCAAAATACGAATCCAATATCAATAAAGTCAAAAATTGGTCAAACCTTCAAAGTCATTAGGCCTTTTAACTATCAAATTTTGACAAAAAAGCGACAACTCGAGCTAGGGACCTCCGAATTCGATTTCAGGCATACGCCCAAGTCCCAAATCACGATAACTCATCAGGACCGTCAAAATACAGATCCGGGTCCGTTTACTCATAACGTTGATTGAAGTTAACTCAAATGAATTATTAAGGCAAAATTTTATATTTTATCAATTGTTAACATAAAAACTTTCTGGAAAAATACCCGGACTATGCACACAAATCGAGGAAGACTTAAAGAAGCTATTAGAGGCTTCAAAACATAGATTTAAGGTTTAGAACTCTAGATGGCCTATCGGGTCATCACAGTAGTATTTGACGTTAAGAGCTTATTTGGCCAAGTTTTTGGGAGGCAAAAGGTATTTTATTTTTTGATAAAAAAAAGTATTTATTTGAAAAATTAAAGTGTTTGCCAAGATATAGAAGTGCTTTTGAACCGTAACAACAAAAGAAGTTAATTTATCTTTTGGAAATAAGTTACAAGTTCTTGCTTCTTAAAAAGCAGAAGCAAAAAATTATTTTTATGAAAAAAATATTCTTATCATATATTCATATTTTTAAAATTATCCCCGTTAATTTATCCTTTTTCTTTACTTTTTTTATTTCTATCATTTCTTTCTTATCTTTTATATTTTTATTCTTTTCTTAGTCTCTTTCTTCCTATTCCTCTTTGGAATAGTCTCTATATTATAAATAGATCTTTTTTTTTTTTGTTCTCTTTCTTTGTTATTTTGATCTTCTATTAATAATCACCAGGTTCAAGCACTCTCTTCATCAAATATTATTTCTTTCTTTTGTAGTATACAAAAATTATATGATATCTAGTTTATATTTATTGTTTGCTGCATGTATATATTTTTGTTGACAGAATACAATACTACCTAGTTGGCTAGTTTGTTATTTTCTCAGGAATAACTAATGAGTTTCATACATGTAAAGCACATATGTCCTACCAATATTATTGCTTTAGTATATCTATATTTTATATTCATTGAAAATTTTAATATATATTTTATACTTTAATTAAATAAAAATAAAATATTACTTAAATTCTTTTATAATAAATATTTGAATTTATTTCTCCTCTTTAAATAATACTAATTGTAACTAACCTTTATTGCTCTTTTCGTAATTAGACACTCAAAAGTATTTTTTGAAAATATTGACCAAATTCAATTTCTCAAGTGAATTGGCTAAACACAAACTAGTAATCTCCAAAAATACTTTTTTTAAAAGCACTTTCTGAACAAAGATATAATTTTTAGAATAAGTAATTTTTGGAAGCTTAGCCAATTAGGATCTAAGTTGAAAAAGGGCGTTTTAGAAATTAAAGTATCCATTCAAAACAAAACATTTGGGAGAGGACTCAAAACGAAAAAAGAAAAAGAAAAAGAAAAAGAAAAAGAAAATGTTTAGAGCCCTTAAGTATATATCTAAATCTCTTGCATAACTAAAGTTTTTTTAAAGCGATATTTTTCTAAAACTGGAAAAAATATATTTTTCAGTTCTTTTGTAAAAACTGGAAAAAAATATTTTCGTTTTTAGTGAAAAAACTTTTAGAAAAATTACTTTAGAAAAAATGTATTTTGATTTTAATTAATTTTAATAAAAAAAAAAAAAAAAAAAATATATATATATATATATATATATTGTTTCCGTTAAAAAAATGGCAAATTTGCACAACTATTGGACGGTTTGAGCATATTTGGGCCAAACTATTAACGACGGGCATATTTGTCCTATTTCAAATAGTTCACGGGCATATTTGGACCTTCTCCGTTATAGAAATTTACTTTTGCTAAATGTCATATATAGGAATCTTTTTTTATCTTATATAGGTTGGCGTGAACTCAAAAATATTCAAGAGCTGGCATTCAATAACAACAATTTTGAGGGAACACTTCCTTCATGTCTTGGAAACTTGACATCACTTCACTGGAAATATAGACATGCATCCTTTTTGGAGAAGACTCACATTACTTGATTACTTGGATATTTCATATAACCAATTTGAAGTTCCACTGTCATTCAAGCAATTTTTCAACCATTCAAAACTGACATACTTACATGTTGGCTATAATACAATAACTACAGACACCGAATTTCAGAATTGGATCCCAAATTTCCAGTTGCAGTTTTTTGCTGTTGAGGCATGTATAAACCTTCAAAAATTGCCTTCTTTCCTTCACTACCAGTATGACTTGAGAATTCTTGCTATAAATGGAAATCAATTGCCAGGAAACTTTCCAACTTGGTTGTTAGAGAATAACACCAGACTTGGAGGACTTTATGCTAGAGATAATGCTTTCATTGGACCGTTGGAGTTGCCATCAACTTCTCGTCCCCATCTACATAGTATTGATGTTTCTAATAACAAACTAAATGGACATATTCCAGGTAACATGAGTTTAGCCTTTCCAAATCTTCATATTCTGAACATGTCACAAAATTTGATTGAAGGTCCTATACCTTCTTGGGTTAGTGGCATTCCTTTAAGAATTGTAGACCTATCTCATAATTTCTTGTCTGGAAGAGTTCCTAGCGATCTGACTAGTATTCCAAGATTGTTCTATCTTACTTTGACTAGGTTGAAAGGACAAATATTTTCCAAGGATTTCAGATCATGTATACTATCTTTTTTGTATTTGAATGGCAATAACTTTGAGGGACCACTACCTAGTAATATTTTTCGTAGAGCCTTTATTGTACTAGATGCTAGCAACAATAATTTCTCCGGAGAGATTCCGAGATGGATTAGAGATGATTCAAGATTATTACAACTTGATCTGTCCAAAAATCATTTCGAAGGCTCGATTCCAGTTGAAATTTGCAATTTGAAGAGCATTGTGGTCTTAGCTATGTCCGAAAATAGACTTTCAGGCACTATTCATTCTTGTGTGAGTAGTTTGCCCCTTGAACACATCCATCTAGACAAAAATCAATTGGATGGTGGACTTGAATATGTACTTTCCAACATCTCTTCTCTGATTACATTGGATCTTGGCTACAACAGTTTTACAGGAAGTATCCCACACACCATAGGTTCACTTTCCAATCTGAACTTCCTTCTCCTCAACCATAACCAATTGGAAGGAAATATCCCAGCTCAGATTTTAATAAGCTTTATAGTCCACTCCATTGTGTGGGTAACTTAAATCAAGCGAAAAATGATGAAGAAACAATTAGGAGTGTCTATTTTCAAAAGTCTTCCTTGCTAGAGTGGTTAATGTTCAACTCCTGGATAAGTTCGACAAGGCACTACCACATTAGATATGGACTAATAAGTGACTACAATATGATGGATGTGGAAACTCGAGTGCAGTTTTCAACAAAAAGAAACTCATATACTTATAAAGGTAGCATTCTAAAATACATGTCAGGTATTGATCTATCAAGTAATAGATTAACTGGTGAAATTCCCATTGAGCTGGGGAATCTGAGCAAAATACATACGCTGAATCTATCACACAACCATCTCATTGGAAGAATTCCAGAAAGTTTCTCATACTTACATGAAGTTGAGAGTTTAGATCTTTCCTACAACCGCTTGAATGGGAGTATTCCTGTTGGTCTACTTGAGCTACATTCTTTGGCGGTGTTCAGCGTCGCATACAATAACTTATCTGGTAGACTACCTGACTTTAAAGGTCAGTTCGGAACTTTCAACAAAAGCAGCTACGAGGGGAATCCATTTCTTTGTGGTTATCCATTAGACAACGAATGTAGCAGTACTAAATTGTCAAATACCTCCAAGAATGAAAGTGATGAATCTGACTTGGATTATAAGGAAAGTTTCTACATTGGCTTTGGCGTGTCTTATGGAGCAATCTTGCTGGGATTGGCTGCAGCACTCTGCTTCAATCCTTATTGGAGAAGGGCATGGTTTAGGCTTATTGAGGCATTGATGCTCACTTCTTACTATTTTCTCTTAGACAATGTTGTTAGTCCTTTCAAGAATTGGTGGTGAAGGAAAGGTAATTGTATGCACTTCATCATTTGCTATGTTGCTACTTTATCATCCTCAATAAAATTGATACATTTCAGACATTTCTTTTCTCTTATCTTTCCTCCGTTGAAGATAGACACTTCAACGGAGAGTGAGAAAAAACCTTTTTAAGTTTTAAGATAATTTCATAAGCAATTCTTGAACTTTACCTCCTATTACCACATTTGAATGAGATATCGATTTTATAGACTATGGAAGTTGGAGGAAGGCAGTGATGACTTCCACTTGTTTTAAGCTTTAAAATTCAACATATTATGTAATCCCTCTATTCCAGTTTATATGAATTTATTTCTTTTTTGGTCCGTTCCAAAAAGAATGAACCATTTCTAAATTTTGTAACAATTTAGCTTATACTTACAAATCTACCCTTAATGAGAAGATTTTGTAACCACACAAATACTCTGGCCCCATTTGGACTTGTTTAGAACCACAAATTCCAAAAGTCTTCATTTTTTTCTTATACTTCGTGCCCAGTCAAACAGGTTCACATAAATTGAAACGGAGAGAGTAAGAGTTATTAATTCAGTATTTTTTATTTATTTATATACGTGTTGATTTATATTAAAAAGTATTTATAAGCTAAAATTAGTCAAAAAACAAAACATCAAATGATCGGCTTATAAGCAATTTTGGTTTGATCAAACCTTTTATTATTTTATCCGCAATATCTTTTGTGTTTTTCAACACACCCTTTTCAAAACAAAATTTCTAGCTCCCTCTTTATTCCATGTTTGTCATTTGTTTTTAAAAAAAATGTAAAAGCACTTTTAATTTACTTTTTTTTGTATACATATATTTAAGGATATATCAATTAGTTTAATCTTTTTTTCCAAACGCAATCACTACTCATTATCATTTTTGATACTTCTATCAAAAGAATTATATATAACAATATAGAAGGAAAGAGAGGCAACTAAAAAGAACTTAGAGTAAGATACTGTAAAAGCCTTAAGGGTGTTTGGCTAAGCTTATAAGCACTTTTTGGCTTATCTACGCATTTGGTAAAATTAAAAGTGCTTATAAGTTAGTGCTTATAAGCCAAAAATAAGCCAAAAGTCATAAATTGGTCTCCCCCAACTTATCAAATTTTAGCTTATAAGTATTTTAAGTTTGACCAAAATAATTATTATTATATCCCTAAAATACTTCTTTTTAAACAAAATTCTTTGTATACCCAATTTTTTAGCTGCTTATTATTAATTTCATCACTTTTATCCAAACACGTAACTGTTTATTTTTTAAATTAGTTTCAACAGTTAAAAATATTTTTTAGCCCATATGCTTATCAGTTACTCTAAATCAGCTAAGCCAAACGGGCTGTTAGTCTTATTTTGTTCATTTGCCTTTACGCTGTTCTAGTTTTTCTCTTTTATAAACTTTTAATCATCTTAAATAGTTTAATCTCCAGGCTAATCTGTACACATATCTGCAAATTTTAATTTATCCCCTATGACAAAACGAGCGTAAAAAATCTCTAGGGACCACCACACATCATTTCCTTCAATCAGATCCCAAAAAACAAATGTGTACAAACAGATTAGCCGTATTGACATTGGAATGTGAAGCCTCATATAATTGGGGAAAACTATCAAAATTATATTGTTCCTAAAATCAAGTGCAATGTGCACAGATTCATGAGAGAGAGGCCCCAAGTTCTGCAACTAAAATTTCTATAAGCTAATGGGTTAAGATTATAAGCCTAATACTGAACTTTTGGTAGCCCGATTGGAACGACAAGTTCAATTTACATAGAATACAATTCATTTAATACTTATTTAAGTAGGCGTTTGGACAAAGAATTGTAAAATTTCAAAAAATGGTGAAAAAAAATTTCAATTGAAAATGGTATTTAAAATTTAGAGTTATGTTTGGAGTGAAAATTTTGAAAAACAGCTTTTTGGCGGTTTTCAAATTTTCGAAAATTTCCAAAATGCATCTTAAGTGACAAGAGCGGTTGCTCTGATGGTAAGCAACCTCCACTTCCAACCAAAAGATTGTGAGGTCGAGTCTCCCCAAGAGTAAGGTGGGAAGTTCTTCGAGGGAAGGATGCCGAGGGTCTATTTGGAAACAACCTCTCTACCCTAGGGTAGGGGTAAGGTCTGCGTACACACTACTCTCCCCAAATCCCACTAAGTGGGATTATATTGAGTTGTTGTTGTTGTTGTTGCATCTTAAGTGAAAATTGAAAATTTTATGAACAAACCTTGATTTCGAAAAAAGTGAATTTTTTTTTTAAAAAAAAAAGAAAAATAATGTAGAAGTCGGAGTATACTGCTATGATTCGTCTGTGTGTTGAAAGAGGTATCGACATTTGCGCTAAGTCTTAGAACCTCAAGAGATGAAATCCAACAGAAAGACGATATAACATTAGGATCAGACGGGAAATTATCCTGCAAATCGAGCACTTTCAGGTTGGTCAGATGTGACTGTCAAAACCTGAATAACAAATTCAGAAAGAAAAAATACGTTAATATACATATACACACACATGTATAATGTTCAACAATCATCATGTTAATAAATCAAGGACAAGAATATAACTTTATGTTTTGTCCACCCTATACTATTAATTTCACGCAATATAAGATCTTCAGCCATTTGAATGGAAGAAACAGAGAGGCATTAAATCTCCATTCTTCCCCTAATCCTAACCTTGCTTGATAGAGGTTGAGTTTAATCACTCGACAGACTTTACCCGACGCCAAGAACAACAATTTATAAAACCACTCTCATTATAGGCTGCCCAAGCAGCCAAGATATGGTTATCTGAACTCGTCATGCTTGCTTGCAGCTTCAAGAGAGCATTTCTCTCTTCCTCCCAACAACCATTTGCCGCAATTACCAATAGAAATAAACACCCCCAATCATAATTTAATATCCTCCACATCTTTCATTCCCACTCTTTTTTCTTTTGTTTATATTCTTTCTTTTCTGGCGCGGTAAAAAGCTTGCTGCTGGTAGAGCTAGCAGAAGGTTTATACAGGAATTACAACTGTGAAAAAAAAATAAAGTTGATTTTTTGGAATAATATAGAATTCTCTAGAATGTCCTAGTGTAGTATCCTTGATATTTATCTAGCAGACATATCTAGATGTTCTAGAATATTGTGGGAAGATAAGACATATCTAGATATTCTAGAGTGTTGTTAGAAGATAAGGTTGCTAGAATCTTCTTTGTACATTATCTAGAATCATATCTAGAATCATTCATAAGCTAATATAAATAGTGGGTGTCTTGTTCAATTGTAATCAAGCCAAAATCAACAAAGTTTTCTTCAATAACAAATTTCTCCTTTCAAAATTCTCTCTTCTCTTTTCAAGCTTCCTCTTCTTTTAGTTGAATCCTCCAATCTTAGTTAACGATCTTAGGCTAGCAGAAGGTCTCTGAATAATACTCTTCTTTTGCTGTTCTTTATGTGGTATCAGAGCCATAAGTCGGCTTCTAGATTTCAAGGTCGGTTTACTGGTTGATTCAACTGGTTTTTCTAAATGGATTTAGGTGGTCGTGCTAATGGACTGGAGATTGAGTTATTGAACCAGTCAAATTACAAGGTATGGAAGACTTGTATAGATTCATACCTTGTTGGTGAGGATTTATGGGAAGCTGTCAATGGGAGTAACACAAGTCCTCCTGCCGACGACCAAAAAATAGCAATGCGCGTAAGAAGTGGAAGCAGTTTAATGCTAAGGCGGAGTTTATCCTAAAGAGGTTTATCTCTCCTAATTTATTTGATCATATTATGAGGTGTAAATCGGCTCATGAAATATGGAGGACCTTCGATCGACTGTTCAACAAGAAGGATTAAGCTCGGCTACAGATTTTGGAGAATGAGTTAGCTAACACCACTTAAGGTAATCTCTCTATTGCAGAGTATTTCTTGAAGGTTAAAAATCTGTGTTTCAAAATTTCTCTATTGAATCCAGACGAGGCTATCTCTGAAGTACGAATAAGAAGAATCATTATTCGTGGTTTACAGCCATAATATATTCCATTTGTTACATCGATTCAAGGATGGGTTCAACAAACATCTTTGGAAGAATTTGAGAATTTGATGTCATCACAAAAGCTACTAGCCAAATAGATGGCTGGTGTATCTATCAAAAAAAGGGAAGGAAATTCTCTTGTCGCGGATAAGAGAAACTATAAGGGTAAATCAAGAGATCGCATGCACTCTCAATTCTCAAGTGGTTCAAGCTAGCCAGGAAAGAAGGGGGAGTCTTCCAGTAACGGTAAAAAAACTTTTAAAATGTTACCGTTGTGGCAAAGTCGGACACATAAAAAGATATTGTCGAGCCAAAGAGAGCAATATGGCTCAAACCAAGAAAGCTGCTGAAGAAGCTGCTGAAAGGTGGAAATTTTGGATTGATCTCCAGTGAAAGAAGAAGAAGAAGAAGAAGAAGAAGAAGAAGAAGAAGACTGGGGAAAGTGCTTCGCGGCGGAGACTTGAATAATAAATGACGTGGCTTCCATAAATTTTGAAAGAGACTGGATCGTGGATTCAGGATGCGGGCACCATCTCACTGGAGATCAATCCAAATTTTTCACCTTTCACGAATATAACGGACATGATGTCATTGTTACAGCAAATAATACAGTCCATAATATGGAAAAGGAAGGCATTGTTGTGATCAACAAGAAGCAAAAAGACATTATCACCCTCAACAGTGTCTTTCATGTTCCAGGAATGAAGAAAAATCTATTTTCAGTTGCAAATGTTGTATATGCTGGAAACTATTTGCTATTTGGTCAAAGTGATGTTAAGTTCCTCCGAAACATCAAGGTGCTCAAGGCATATATCATTCTCTCAGGTAAGAGAGTTAACGATCTATATATCTTATCTGCCTCTAATTCATATATTGAGAAGATGAGTAGCAATGATAATACACATCTTTGGCATGCTAGACTTGGACATCTATGCATGGATAAATTAAAAGCCATTGTAAAGTTGAATCTAGTAAAAGGTTTGCCTAACTTAAGAAATTTTGGTGGAGGAGAGGTTTGTGAAGGATGTCAATATGGAAAGGCACATCTTCTTCCATTTGACAGATCATTGTCAAGGTGTAATGCCCCACTAGAACTTATTCACAGTGACTTGATGGGGCCAACGAGAACTCCTTCATTCTCAGGCTATTCTTATATGCTAATCTTTATTGATGATTTTACTAGATTCACTTGGGTTTATTTTGTGAAGCACAAGTCAGAAGTTTTAAGTAAGTTTGTGGAGTTCAAAGAAACAGTTTAAGGTGAACTCAATTCTAGAATAAGGCGGTTGCGGACTGATAATAGCGGTGAGTTCACATCAGATGATTTCCTTTCTTTTTGTCGTCAGCAAGGCATTAAAAAAGAGCTGACATGCGCTGATACGCCACAACAAAATAGAATGGCTGAAAGGAAGATCCGACACTTAACTGAGACATGTAAGAGCTGGCTTCATGCCAAAAATTTACCTAGAGCCTTGTGGGCTGAAGGTAAAATGTGCAGCGTACGTGATTAACAGGATGCCGCTTTCTCCAAACAATATGAAGTCTCCGTATGAATTAATGTTTGGAGAAAAGCCTAGCGTGAAACACCTCAGGGTTTTTGGCTCTATTTGTTATGTTCACATTCCAGATTCTCAACGGAGCAAGTTAGATGCCAAGGCAAGGAAATGCATCTTTGTCAGATATCATGAAAGGAAAAAGGGATGGAACTGCATGGATCCTAAAACCCATCTCTTTGTTGTCTCAAGGTATGTCATATTCGACGAAGTGTCTTTATATTATGGAGCTGCATTGGATGAAGCGAGTTCAAAAACCTTAAATAATGGAGATTCAAGCTTGTCCATCGCAGGTGCTTCTCTATATAATATAATTGCCGAGAAGTTAAGAGAAAGGGGGAGTCCTGGACCTCAACAACATGAAACTCAACAAGAAGACGATTCAAGTGGTTCGAGAAGTCCAAAAATAACTATTGTCAAACCAGCTCGCTTCAGAGATGAAAATTTTGTCAGTACATATTCATGTTTCTTTGCAGGACCAATTGATGATGAAGAACCCTCCTCATTCGAAGAAGCTAAATGAGTCAAAGAGTGGGAGCTTGATATGGATGATGAAATGGTGGCTCTGATGAAAAATCAAACTTGGAGCCTTGTACCAAAGCCGAAGGATGTACAACCTATTTCTTATAAATGGGTTTACAAAATCAAAAGATGAGCAGATGGCAGCATAGATAGATATAAAGCAAGGCTGGTTGCTTGGGGATTTTCTCAAAAGTACGGTGAAGATTATGAAGAAACCTTCAGTCCAGTGGCTAAGATGATATCTGTCCGATATTGTGCTAGCCTTGGAAGCCTCACACAATTGGAAGTTATGGCAACTTGACATGAATAATTCTTTCTTATATGGAGAGCTTGACAAAGATATTTATATGAAGCAACCACCCGGGTATGTCTCTAACTTACATCCTGATCATGTCTGCAAACTTAAGAAGGCTTTTTATGGTCTCAAGTAAGCTCCACGAGCATGGTATGGAAAAATTGCTCAGTATGTACGTTTTTATGGCTATGATACATCACAATAAGATCCTAGCCTATTTGTTAAAAAGCAAGGCGACTTGCATATGGTTGTTCTTTTGTACGTGGATGATATGATAATAACAGGAAACAATAAAAGATGAAATTGCTAGGCTTCAAGATGATCTTTTCATAAGATTTGACATGAAGAAGTTGGGAGAGCTCCACCATTTTCTTGGCTTAGAGGTGACAAACATGAACAAAGGGATCTTTGTCACTAAAGAAGGATATGCCAAGAAACTTGTTGACAGGTTTGGATTGAAGCAAAGCAAAACATGTTCTACTCCTCTTGAGATAAGCATAAGGTTAAGGCGGGACGAAGGCTCACTTCTTGCAGATCCCAAGCATTTTCGAGCTCTGATTGGAAGTCTCTTGTATTTGACTATTATAAGGTCGGATATTGCGTTCTCGGTGGGATATGTCAGCAGATTTATGTAAAGGCCAAGAAAGCCTCACTTAGAAGCTGCAAAGAGGATTCTAAAGTATATCAACGCAACAATAGACATGGGCTTGTTCTTCCAGAGGAAGAATAATTTGGTGTTAGCTGGTTATACGGATGCTGATTTTGGTGGTGATTTGGATGACCGAAGATCAACATCGGGCTATATTTTCCTCTGTGGTGGAACAAGTGTTTCTTGGTGTAGAAAAAAGCAAGATTCAGTTTCCTTGTCAATCACGGAGGTAGAGTATAAAGCAGCTGCTCTCACTGCTCAAGAATGTATATGGTTACAAAGACTTGCTGAAGACTTGCATCTACCTGTATCAAAGCCAACTGTGATCTACGGAGACAATCAAAGTGTCATCAAGCTTGCAAACAATCCAGTATTCCATGCAAGAACTAAACACATTGAGGTGGAACATCACTTTATTCGGGGAAAAAGTTCTTGATAGAACTATCAATACTTTGGAAGTGAGAAGTGAGGAAAATATCGCTAATATCTTCACCAAGTCACTTGCTAAAGCGTCGTTCGAGTTCCGTGACAAGCTTGGATTAGTTTCCAAAAAATTACTTTAAGGGGGAGTGTGAAAAAAAATAAAGTTGATTTTTTAGAATAATATAGAATTCTCTAGAATGTTCTAGTGTAGTATCCTTGATATTTATCTAGTAGACATATCTAGATGTTCTAGAATGTTGTAGGAAGATAAGACATATCTAGATATTCTAGAGTGTTGTTAGAAGATAAGGTTGCTAGAATCTTCTTTGTAAATTATCTAGAATCACATCTAGAATCATCCATAAGCTAATATAAATAGAGGGTGTCTTTTTCAGTTGTAATCAAGCCAAAATCAACAAAGTTTTCTTCAATAACAAAGTTGTCCTTTCAAAATTCTCTTTCTCTTTTTAAGTTTTCTCTTCTTTTAGTTGAATCCTCCAATCTTAGTTAACGATCTTGGGCTAGCAGACGGTCTCTGAATAATAATCTTCTTTTGCTATCTTTACAACAACACCTCTACAACCACGACAAAAAAAAATCTTTGGAAAATAAAGGAGTGACCATCTCAGTAGCTTCCCAACATGGATGATGTGAAACTAGTCGAGTCAACATTGTGAACTCCATACTTGATCAGGCATTTATGTAGTAAACCACAAAATGTTGAAGTTTTGTTAACTGTCGATTAGAGCCTCCTGGGATTATTATGAGCTAATTGACTGGAAAATAGTTACTTTCAACTGCTTTAATGAGTAACTCTCAGTACCTTTACACCCCAAAAGTTCACTTGGAAAATCTCGCAAACCCATACACGATTTAGTACTTGATAATTGCCGCACATAACAAGTTTTTGAGGTTTAAGAAATTGAAAATGGATTAAGAAAGAACAAATAGTCACTTTATTTTCGGCAAAAACGAAGCTCCAATGTCTTGCTTTCTTCTTCTTTTTTTCCTATTCTTAAATTCAATTTCTTCTTGTTCTTTTTTTGTTGAATTTTGCTCTAACAACGATCTACAACTTTAATTTCCATGGTACGATTTTGAAGTGCAGGATTTTTGGTGTTGCCAAATTTTTAGGATAACTTTTTACGCAGAGATGGAGTTTGTAGAAGTAAATATCCTAACCATAGCTAAGGCCTAATTTTAGGTAATTAAATCAAAATTATTGATTATAAATGGGACATTGTCTACCGTTCAAGTAAGAATTTAGGGATATACAGACAATGAAGAACATAGGGAAACTAAATCTCGTTATAAACAGAATTATATTTAATGTGAATATCTATATTTTAAAGATATCTCAGGGTTTGTTATAATTTGGTGGCTAAAGGAACTTTTTTTTCTATAAATAAAGGAGTTCTATTCCATTGTAATTTATCCCAAATCAATAAGAATTCTCTCTCTATTTTTCACTGCAATACTCTTCTTCTTCTATTGTTTTATAGCACGTTATCAGTACAAGACTCTAACCAATTGATTAGAGGGCGGTTGTTTTAATTTATGGATATACTATTCATTAGTTGTCTAGTGTTTGAGAAATTAAATCACCCGTGGAGAGAAAATATAGGAATTTGTGTGAGGCTCTTGCGTGAATGTATTGATATTCCTATACTAGGCATCTGTTTTGGTCATCGGGCTTTGGGACATAATATTGAGCATAATGATTGTCAATTATTCCATGAACTTCCTTTGAGAGTAAATTTTGGATTTAAGATAAGTATCTTTACCTTATTTTTCTCTTTTATATTCTTGAAATTCTATGATTTGATTTTAAATAAAAACAAAGACAATACATTTTGATTATAACTCTAATAGAGTTAGAAATTATAACCATCCGAAGAGTTAAATTTTTGTATCTTGTTGTGAGCACGTAATTTTTGCCCGATGAAAAAAATCCTACAAAATTCAGAAAAATAAATTTTCCTAATCTTTTTAAATTTTACTAAATTTCTAGGAATTTCTTGTTAATTAGCGTTTGCATTTAGTTGCATTTTTTGAGCATATTTAGTAGCTTAAAATCATAGAAAAATTGTCAAATATTAATTTCATGGAGTTTTAGGTTTAATTGTATTTTAGGAATTAATTATTCTTAATTGTTTAGAATTAATAAATAAAAAAACCAAACAAAATATTTTTAAAATTTTACATGCATTTGTAAAAATTGGAAGATTAGTTAGTTTTTAGAAAATAGATAAATAGAATTAATTTTACAAATTAGATAGGGTTTAATTTAGAATTTTTAAAGAAAAGCAAAGAAGAAGAATTAAGGTTTTTTAGGTCTTTCTTAGAATTTGGGCCAAAGAATAATTTCAATGGCCCAATTACGCAATTTCGCTCCAGCCCAGATCCCATTTAAACCTAACCCAACTCCCTTTTTAAACCCTAACAGACCTCCATTTTTCTTCACAAAAACAGCATCAGACCCCCCCCCCTTCCAAAAAGAAAACCTAGTCGCCCCTTATTCATTTATCCTCTCCAAACAAAATCTCCTCCTCTCAGCAAAAAAACCCAGCCTCCGAGCATGAAGGATAGACCTCTCCCCAAGATAGAACCCTAGCCGCCAGAGAAAAATTGTCAAATATTAATTTGATAATTTTGCATTTAGTTGCATTTTTTGAGCATATTTAGTATCTTAAAATCATAGAAAAATTTTCAAATATTAGTTTCATGGCGTTTTAGGTTTAATTGTATTTTAGGAATTAATTATTCTTAATTGTTTAGAATTAATAAATAAAAAAACCAAACAAAATATTTTTAAAATTTTACATGCATTTGTTAAAATTGGAAGATTAGTTAGTTGTTAGAAAATAGATAAATAGAATTAATTTTACAAATTAGATAGGATTTAATTTAGAATGTTTAAAGAAAAGCAAAGAAGAAGAATTAAGATTCTTTGGGTCTTACTTAGAATTTGGGCCAAAGAATAATTTCAATGGCCCAATTATGCAATTTCGCTCCAGCCCAGATCCCATTTAAACCTAACCCAACTCCCTTTTTAAACCCTAACAGACCTCCATTTTTCTTCACAAAAACAGCATCAGACCCCCCCCCCTTCCAAAAAGAAAACCTAGTCGCCCCTTATTCATTTATCCTCTCCAAACAAAATCTCCTCCTCTCAGCAAAAAATCCTAGCCTCCGAGCATGAAGGATAGACCTCTCCCCAAGATAGAACCCTAGCCGTCAGAGAACGAATTTTCCCCTTTACCCAAAACCCTAGGCGCCAGACCTCTTTTTTTTTCTCTCATCTCACTCATCTCACTCACTCACTCACCCTCATAGACTCATGGATATTAACACTCAAGCAGAAACTCATTCACACACCTTCACTGATTAGAAGAAAATTCCAAAATTCAAACTACAAAAAAAAAAAAAGATCTGAGAATGAGAGTTTGGGAGCCCTTTTTCTAGATTTCTAAGCCACTAAAGGTTGATTCCGCCGTGGACTTTTGATGTTGTACTGCTAGGATTTTGGAGGGATAACTGAGCTCCAGTGTTGCTATTTTCATTGTTGAGTTTAGCTATTCAAATTTGTTGGGCTTCATCATTTTCATATAGCCGTTATTTGGCACCTTTTTTTGTTGATTCAGTTGTTGTTCAGCTGTTTTATGCTCATAGGTATGTTCATACTTCTTTGTTGCTTTGATTTTGAAATTATGAATGAAGCTCGAGTTGTTTGTTGCTCTGTCATGACCCAATTCTAGCTTAGGCTGTGATGGCGTCCAACACCGTTGCTAGGCAAGCCAACCGTGAATAATATAGTGATTTTCATTTTTAATAAGCTTTTCAAACAACTAACTTTCCTTAATTTAAAGGAATTAATGAATAATAGATTTAAAATTATCAAAACGAAAGCAACTAAATGCAGTCATAACCGTTGAAATACAACCCAAAATTATAAGTCTACTAGTGCATGCCAAGACCCGGTATCACAAGTATATGGGCTACTAGTAGAATATACAAAAAATCTCTAATCTATTGTCTGAAATGGAATTGACATAACAAATTTTAAAAAAAAAGACTCTGGCAGCTGCAGAACAACTCGGAAGCGCAGCTCACCGTGTAGCCTCGTAGCGGAGATCAAATATGCACGCCGAATTGGTAACCAGATGTACCTGCCTCAGATCTTAAACAATTAAGTGCAGAAGTGTAGCGTGGGTACATAAACAACATGTACCTAGTAAGTATCCAGTCTAACCTTGAAGAAGTAGTGACAAGGGGTCTACTTTGACACTTACTATGGGCTAATAATGATATATCAAATTTATATACTAAGCATGAATTTCATGAATAATACCGAAAGCTCAATAACAGGAAATAGTAAATTCTCTTTTGGCAAATATTAAGTCCCAAGTCTAGTTTCATGGTTTAACAGTTTATATCTCAAGGCATTTAAGCAATATCAGTTATGGATAGTTTCAAAGATTTATCATGCGCAAGTTATGCCAAGGTCGTACGGCTCGATCCAACAGAATATTTAAACTATGCATTGTCGAGGGTCAAATAGCACGAACTGTAGATGTATCTATCTGCTATCGAGTCGTTCTGCCCACTCCACAAATATAAAATATTTTAAATAAAACACAAATTCGCATGTATGGTCAAATGTTCCATTCACAACTTCAATTAGGTAAATTCAACCTTTTACAATTCTTTTATCAACTCCCAATATGACTTAAGAAATTAAATTAACAAGTAGGGATGCAAACAGTTCACGTATAGCATGGTATAGGTCCTAGACTACCCGTACAATAGCATAATTAGTCGCTACATAGGGACTCTCGTCACCTCGTACGTACGTAGCACCCACACATAGGAGCACATATTAGTTATAATTCACCTATGGGGTAAATTCCCTCTTACATGGTTAGAAAAGAGACTTACCTTGTTTCAAGCCTACTTTCCGGTCTAAGTTTATGCTCGAATCCTCAAATCGGTGCCGAACAATCTAAAACTATTCAAATAGTATATAAACTAATCAATACATGTTCAAAATTTTATATTCTAACTATTTAAGAGATTACCCAACCCTAAATGTAAGGTTCCTGAATTTCACCCAGGTCCACGTGCCCGGATTCCGAAATTTTTTTAAGAAAGTTTTTACCCATAACCTCATGAACTCAAATATATAATTTTAACCAAATTCTATAATAAATTTTGTGGTTAAATCTCTTTTTTATTAAAAAAAACTAGGTTTTTCATCTAACCCATTAATTCCACAAATTTACATGTTAAAATCTACACATAATCTATTTATTAAATTCACATAAGGTAGGGGTATCAAATTACTGAGTCATACCATGAAAGTATGGGAGAGGGTGGTTGAAGAAAGTGTGAGGATGACGTGTCTGTATCTGACAACCAGTTCGGGTTCATGCCAGGTCGTTCCACCACAGAAGCTTTACACCTTGTTAGGAAGTTTATGGAACTGTACAGAGAAAGAAAGAAGGATTTGCATATGGTGTTTATTGACCTAGAGAAAGCGTATGACAAGGTTCCTAGAGAAGTTCTCTGGAGATTCTTAGAGTCAAAAGGTATGTTGGTTCCTTATGTTATGGCAATTAAGGACATGTATGATGGGGCTAAGACTCGGTTTAGGATAGTAGGAGGGGACTCTGAGCCTTTTTCGAGTGAAATGGGATTACACCAAGGTTCTGTGCTCAGTCCGTTCTTATTCTCCCTGGTGATGGATGCGATATCAGACCATATTCAATGGGAGGTGCCATGGTGCATGCTATTCGCTGATGACATAGTTCTGATTGATGAGTCAAGAGCTGATGTTAACGAGAGATTGGAAGTTTGGAGACAGACTCTTGAGTCCAAGGGTTTCAAGCTAAGCAGAACAAAGATAGAATACCTCGAGTGTAAGTTCAGCACTGGGTTGGGGGAAGTGGACGTGTATGTGAGGCTTAAGTCATAGGTTATCCCAAATAGAGGCAGCTTCAAGTACCTCGGTTCAGTTATCCACGCGGGAGGGGAGATCGACGAGGATGTCATACACCATTTTGGTGTACGATGGATGAAGTGAAGGTTAGCATATGGAGTCTTGTGTGATAAGAGAGTGCCAACGATACTCAAAAGTAAGTTCTATAAAGCGGTGGTTAGACCAGCCATGATGTATGGGACTGAGTGTTGGCCTATTAAGAACTCACATATCTAAAAGATGAAAGTAGCAGAAATAAGAATGTTGATGTGGATGTGTGGGCACACTAGGATGGATAAGATTAGGAATGATGATATTCGGGAGAAGGTGCACGTGGCCCCTATTGATAACAAGATGCGGGAAGCAAGGCTCGGATGGTTTGGGCATGTACAGAGGAGAAGCCAGATGCTCCAGTAAGGAGGTGTGAGTGGCTGGTCATGGAAGGTACGAGAAGAGGTAGAGGGCAGACTAAGAAGTATTTGGGAGAGGTGATCAGGCAGGATATGGCGAGGCTTCAGATTTCCGAGGACATGATACTTGATAGGAAGTTATAGAAGTCGCGTATTACGGTTGTAGGCTAGGAGGTAGTTGAGTCTTGCATTACTTTGTACCTTTGTGAGCCCAGTTCGGTAGGGTTTTGTCTAAGATAGCTAGGGGCAATGTCGTGTCTTACTATTTTCTATTTTCGATGAAGGATCCATTTACTAACCATCGTTTTTGCTTTAAAAAAATTTTCCTGCATTCTATGTTCCTTTTTTCCTATGATTTCCGTGGTGAATCTAATATTCTCTTCTTTTGTCTTTTTATTATCTTGAGCCGTGGGTCTTTTGAAAACAGCCTCTCTACCCCTTCTGCATAGGGGTAAGGTCTGCATACACACTACCTTCTCCAGACCCCACTTGTGAGATTTTACTAGGTTGTTGTTGTTGTTGTTGTTGTTACATAAGGTAGGAATTATGCTCAATAGCTAGGTTGAAATATCCTATTTTTAAGCTCTAAAATCACCCAAGTGTGTGAAAAATACCTAAGTCAGGTATTTTAAACAAGCTTCTGCCCAGCTGTGATGGCCTTCTTCGCGAACACGAAAGAAGCCTCACATTTGTGAAGGCTTACACTCAATGGGCATCGCGAACCCGAAGAGCAAAGACCACTGATCCTGCCCGGCCCCATTTCCCCTACGTGAATGTGAGTGGGGTTCGTAAACGCGAAGGCCTAGGCACCTAAGGATTCACAAATGTGTGTGCCTTACCGCGAAAGTGAAGGGCAATTTTCCCTCCCCGTACCCTTCTTCGAGAATGCGATGGCCTTCTCGTATTCGCGAAGAAGGAAACCAGAACTGGAAATTTTTAGTTTCTCATATTTAGCTTCGGGCGGTCCAAAATACACAAGAGCCTCTCAGGAACCCATCCAATTCCACCAACAAGTCTGTAATCACGATACAGACCTTCTCGAACTCTCGAAATGCGTAAAACAACAAAAAAACAAGAATCACACCCTAAAACCAAATTGAGTAAAATATTGAACTTAGACTATTCAAAATGACACCATATTTTGTGGGCAAGTCTTAAATGACGTTATGGACCTACTTGACTTCCAAAACCGTAATTCAAATCCGATATCAAAAATTCCACCCTCGGTCAAATTTTTCGAAACTTCAAATTTCTCATTTTTGCCAAATGACCCCAAAACGACCTACAGACCTCCGAATCCACTTCTAGATGCATTCCTAAGTCCAAAATCACCATACAGGGCTATTTCCAGGCTCGGAATCCCAAACAAACTTCTAGAATGTAAAAATCCACTTTAACCCAAACTTATGAAATTCACTCAAAATGTCAATTTTCACTATTAGGTGTCGAAACACCCTATGTCGTCCAAAACCGTATCTGAACATATGTCCAAGTCTAAAATTACCATACAAACCTATTGGAACCGTTAAATCTCTATTTTGAGGTCATTTACTCAAAATATTGACCGAACTTATCCTTATAAGCCAACCTTAAGGAACCAAGTGTCCCGATTTCAGTGCGAACCCTTTCAAATCCCAAAATAACCCTCCCCGCAAGTCATAAAATAGTAAAAGCACGTACCAGAAGTCTTATTTAGGGGAACAGGATTCTAGAAAGCAAAACGACCGATCGGGTCGTTACATGCACTATGCTATTAGATATAGTGTTTGAAGGCTAAATTTGTTTGAATCCTTTCCGATGTTAACCTCTGCATTTCATAGCCTATTTTCGATGAAATGTGTAGAAATCAAGAATATTTGTGGTAATTATCTTAATGATGATAGGCTATAGTTACGTATTTTAGTCGATTATTACGCTCTATTTTACTGCACTTTAGTTGAGGTTGTGCTTTAATCGCTAGTATTTTGCACTAATTGTGTATTTTATGCCTTGTAGGTGTGATTTTGGGCTATATAAATGTTATTGAATGAATTTAAGTGATTTGAAGCTTTGAAGTCTGAGTAAAATATCAAGGAATTAAGCCGGGATCGTGCTCGGGGGTCAATTTTGATAGTTTAGAACAAACGAAGACTCGATGAGGCATATTGCGCACTGTCTAGTAAAATGTACATAACTATTTAATCAGAACTCCATTTTGGCTCTATAATATATGATTGGAAAGATAACTCAAAGGTATACAACTTTTATGTTTTGCGTTTTTCCAAATTCCAAACGTAACAGGGTGAAACATCATGGATTCACCACGACCATGGCAGAAGGCATTCGCGGACGAATGAAGAATCTGAGAGGGTGTTTGGCCGCGGTTTGACCGCGAGCGCGGTAGAACCGCAGCCATCCAGGCCTAAAACTTGTCCTTTTTCGCGTAGGAGAAGGTATAAGTGTTTGGGCCCGACCCTACTTGATATATATATATATATATATATATACATGGAAAAACTGTATTTTTTAGGAAAGGGACATATTTTGGACACAAATTAGACCTAAGGAGGCAAGAGACACTACTTTAGGGTTACACAATACCCTTGGAGGCAAGAACACATTGGGAGAAAGGCGGGGAATTCTTCTACGAGTTTTTCTTTCCTCTTCCTATTTTTCATTGTTGGTTATGACTTTTAGTATTATAGTTTTACATACTATTATGGATAGCTAATTTGTTATCTAGTGTTTTGATAGAATCTTTTGTAGGATAAATTCTTGATATGTTTTTATATAATTGAGCCATAGCTTTTCTCTATTTGCTTAACTACATTTATATTCTGGTTGATTGAAGAGCTCTCAATTAGTTGTGCCTATTTAGTATGCATAACTTGGGAGAGAGTGCATATTTAGGTAATTGTTGAACAACACCACTCCCAGAGTATATGAGGGATCAAAAACCGAGGGTTTAAAGGTGGGATTAGGGATAAAGAAGCTTTGGGTGCAATCTGAAGTGAGCTGTATTAAAAGCCAGCTAGCGTAGCTCGGGAGAGTGGGTCTAAAAATTATCGCAATTACTTGGGAGAGATTTACGGTAATAAGAGTGCTCATGATTGGTAGAGAATACTTAGGCGAAATTATAGAAGACATAGCGGGAAGGATTCCGACAACTGGGGAAATCATAACTCTAGATCTCCTAAATCTTGTCTCTAACCCTTAGTATATTTAGTTGTTAATTTACTATTTTATTTTGTTAGTTAATTATTTAAACACAAGAATCTTAATATCTATAAGTTAGGAATTGTTCAAGCTTGTCTTCTTGGTGATAGTGAACAGTAATAGCTAAACCTTAGTTCTCTATGGGATTCGACTCCGGACTTGTAAACCGGATTATATTTGCAGCGACCGCATTGTACTTTTTATAAGGTATAGTTGGGCGTGATCACTTAACAATATCGAAAACGTAGGTCGGGCTTTCGAGCTCGAATGGAAATCCAAAGCATGTTGAAATTATGATTTCTTATTTCTATTGCAGTGAATCTGTCACAATTTCAAAATTTTATTGATTCTCTGGTAATGTGTGCAGTCCGGGCGTGTTTCCTGAAATCTTTTATGTTAAAATTTGATAAAAAAAGAAAAAATTGCCTAAAAATTCATTTGACTTGACTTTGGTCAATATTTTTGGTAAGCGGACCCGAATTTGTATTTTGATAATCCCGGTGGGTCTGTATCGTGATTTGAGACTTGGAAGTATGCCCGAAATCGAAATCGGAAGTTCCTAGCCCGAGATATCAGAATTTGTCGAAATTTAAAAGTTAAAGGCTTAATGAAATGGAAATGTTTGACCAAGGTTTGACTTTTAGATATCGGGTCCATATTTTAGTTTCGGAACCTGGTATAGGTCCAATACCATATTTATGATTTTTCTGTGAAATTTGATGACAAACGAGAGTTGGTTTGATGTGATTCGGACGTTCGGTTGAGAAAATGGAAGTTTCAAAGTTTTCTTGAAAATTTCATTTGATTTGGTACTAAATTCGTCGTTCTAGGTTTTATTTTGGTGATTTGATAGTGGGAGTAAGTTTGTATGATGTTTTAAGACTTGTGTGCATGTCTGGTTTGGAGCCCCGAGGGCTCGGGTGAGTTTCGGATAGGCTACAGAGAGAAAATAGAACTTTGAACATTGTTGGTGTTTCAGTTGCTGGTGTAGGCCTCTGATCTCACAAATGCGAGATCAGATATTGCATTTGAGACCTCTGCAGGTTCCATATTTACGAAGAGCAGCTGGGCCAAATAGTCTTCGCAATTGTGAAGCATTCGTCGCATTTGCGAAGTAAAGTTAGGAAGGGCAATGATCGCAAATGCGATCCTAGAGTCGCAATTGTGAAGGTCCATATTTGCATTTGCAAACAAATATTCGCATTTTTTAAGGAAGCAGAGGTGTGAAGGACTTCGCATTTTCCATGGCATTCGCATGTGCAAAGCCCAAGTCGCAAATACGACATCTGCAGCTGTGTAAAAATTGACTTAGACGGGATTTTTCTCCCATTCTTCAAATTTTTAAAACCTAAAACACAAGAGGCGATTTTCCAAAGAACTTTTCTTCCCGAAACCATAGGTAAGTGGTTATAAACTAGTTTCTTTCAATCCTTCACTACATTTGTCAAGATTTTAACAAAAAATCTAAGGTTTTCATGGTGAAATTTGGGGGTTTTGGGTAGAAACTAAGGATTTGATAAATTGGGGATTTAGACCTCAATTGAGGTCAGATTCTAAAAAAAATTATATATCTGTGCTCGGGGGTGAATGGGTAGTCGGGTTTTGGTCCGAATTTTGGGTTTGGACCAAGCGCGCCCGGGTGTTGACTTTTTCAAAAATGGCCTAAATTGAATTTTTTGCAATTGTAGGTAGATCCTAAAGCTTTATTTGACTATTTGGTTGGTAATTTGCTAGATTCTATTGGTCCGGGGGCTTGTTTGAAGGGAAAAGCTATGGCTGAGCTTTGAGTTAGGTCGTTGGAGCGAGGAAAGTATCGTGGTTAACATTGGCTTGACGGATTAGGTATTATTTGCCTATTTGCTACGTGTTTGAATGTTGAATACAACGTATAGGTAAGGTGATGAGTACCTATACGTTGTTGTCGAGCATAGCATGTGAATGAGTCTTATTCATGAAATTGTAGCTTTTCGTGATCATATTGACCATGCTTAGACTTGCTTATCATTATATTGATCATTCTTAACATATTTAATGGTTTTTAGTATTGATTCAAATTTGAGGTTGGTATTGTGGAACCAAACGTTGAAGTAATTGTTCTTTATATTTCTACCTCCCTGTTGTTATTGTTCATTGTTTTGTTGAGGGAGATTGTTAATGCACGAAAGGTGATGTCGTGTTGTTTATATGTGATTCATATGGTGAGGTTGAGAGTAAAGGCACGTAGAATGATTCCGTGTAATTTCTTTTGATGTGGTTACTTGTGCTTATCTGTTCTAATTTTATTGCTTGATCAAAGTTTATAATTCTGATGTGATCCTTTATTTGGTGATCCCCTCAGCATGTCCCCCTCCCAATATTACTTGTCTTGTTTCTTTTATCGTTGTTACCGGTATATATATTTTTATATTGTGCAGGTTTATTTGTAGATGTCTTGTCTAAGCCTCGTCGCTACTTCACCGAGGTTAGATTCGACACTTGACAATACATGGGATCGATTGTACTGATATTGTACTCTGCACTTTCTGTGTAGATTTGGTACTGGTCCGAGCTGATTTTGAGGCTAACTTCTGGCTTCATCTGATCGGAGACCCAATGCAGACTCGTTGGCATCCACAAGCCTGGCGTCCCCTTCTATACATTGTCTTTACTATTTCTTTTATTTCGAAAATAGTTGTATTTCTTTCATACATTTACTTGTAGTTAAATCTTAGATGTTCGTGAATTGTGACTCTAGATCTGGGTAGTTGTGTATAAATATTAAAACTGTTATGGATTTCTGAACTCTTTTAACTTATTATGGTTTTGTTTTTGTTAATCACTAAAAGGTTTAAGAATTGGTTTGATGATCTCTAACATTGGCTTGCCTAGCAAGTGAAATGTTAAGCATCATCACGGTCCTGACAATGGGAATTCCAGGTCGTGACAAGTCAATATCAGAGCACTAGCTTGGCTAGGTCTCACAATTCATGAATAAGCTTGGTAGAGTCTGGAGGATCGGTACAGAGACGTATGTACTTATCTTCCAAAAGGCTACAAAGTTTAGGAACAAATATCACTTCTATTCTTCTCTATCGTGCGAATTTATTCTCTCATTGCTAATTGAACTCTTCTTTTCTTGTTGTCTCGCAGATGGAGAGAAACACGTACCACATGTTCAGCTGAGCAGCAGCCAGATCCCCAGGGGTTGCTCCTATGAGGGGAATTAGTTGAGGCCGAGGCTATGCCAAAGGCCGAGGCAGGGGCAGGGCTCAGCCCAGAGCTCGAGTAGCAACACCGGTGGTGGAGCCTCAGGTAGAGTTTCATGAGGCGACTCCAGGCCGGATTGATCCAGCAGGGCCAGCTCAGGTCCAAAAGGGGTTCATCGCCACACCGGTACTTCAAGATGCTTTGGTCCTTTAGTGGGCCTCATGGAGAGTGTGGCACAGGTCGATACATTTCGCGTAGCACCAGCCGTCTCTTAGGATGGGGAAGGAGCACAGACTCCCGATACTCACACTTTGGAGTAGATGGCTCCCCAATTTTAGACTCCAGCAGCTCAGCCCGTTGGAGTAGTTCACTGGGAGTTGCGATGCAAGCCAGTCATGGATCAGCTATGTCCTCTGAGCCTTTATATAGATTAGATAGCTTTACCAAGATTTCCCAGTTCACTTCATCAGTGTATCTTCAGAGGATCCCCAGGACTAGCTGGACAATTGTCATGAGGTGTTACAGAACATGGGCATAGTGGAGGCCTATGGGGTTGGTTTTCATTGCATTCCAATTATCGGGTTCTGCCAAGAAATGGTTGAGAGATTATATGTTGACCAAACCAGCTAGGTCACCAGCTCTCACTTGGGACTAGTTCTCTCAGTTATTTTTTGAGAAGTTCCTTCCTGTCACATTGAGAGAGGACTACCAGAGGCAGTTCGAGTGTCTTCAGCAGGGCTCTATGACTGTCACTCAGTACGAGACCCAATTTGTGTATTTGGCCCGTCATGATATTCCTTTGCTTCCTATCGAGAGAGAGAGAGAGAGAGAGAGAGAGAGAGAGAGAGAGAGAGAGGGTAAGGAGGTTTATTGAGTGAATTGCTCATCCTATCAGATAGCACATGTCTAAGGAGACTGGGAGTGATATTTCTTTTCAGATGGCTACCAATGTTGCCAGGCGAGTTGAGATGGTTCTAACTCAGGGGAGTGGTCAGGGGTCTGATAAGAGGCATCGTCACTCCGGTGGATTCAATAGAGCCTCATCTGGAGGTCGGGGTACTTTTGGCAGGGTCCATCCTCCCAAGCCATTTTATTCAGCACTTCAGGCATCCCATGGTGATTCCAGTGGTCGTGGCACTCATATACATTATTCTGATCAGCTAGCCTACAGTGCACCACCAGCTCCTATTACTGCACCTTCGCTCCAGAGTTTTCACGGTAGTTACTCAGGCCGACAGGGTCAGTAGTCATAGTAGCTGAGGTGATGTTATACTTGTGGTTATCTGAGTTTTTGCCCTTGCGCATAGAGCAGTTCTCAGCATCTGGGTTCTCGTGCCATGGTTTCGGCACCAAATGCTTCACTGCCTACTCATCTAACTAGAGGTAAGGGCCAGATAGCTAGAGGTGAAGGTCGGGGCATTAGAGGTGGAGGTCAGACCGCTAGAGGTGGAGGCCAGCCAGATAGGGCATGTCCTTGAGATATAGTTCAGAGTGGTGGGGCCCAGCCTTGATGCTATGCTTTTCCAGCCAGGTGAGGCTGAGTCATGTGACGCGGTTATCATATGTATGATTTCAGCTTGTAGTAGAGATGCCTCGTTCTACTTATTCCTACGCGTTATCCTATTTTGCTTCATATTTGTTTTTGCCTCATGATTCTTTGAGTGCTCTTGTGTATGTGTCCAACCCTGTAGGAGATGATATTGTTGTAGATCGTATTTATCATTCATATGTGGTTACTACTGGGAGTCTTGAGACTCATGTAGATCTCCTACTTCTCGATATGGTCAATTTTGATGTAATTTTGGGGATGGATTGGCTCTCACCTTATCATGTTATATTGGATTGTCATGCTAAGATGGTGACGTTAGCTTTGCCAGGTTTGCCTTGATTGGAGTGGATAGGAACTCTAGGCTATCTCGTATGTGAAGGCTCGACATATGGTTAAAAATAGGTGACTAGATTATTTGGCTTATGTTCGTGATTCTAGTGCGGAGGTTCCTTCTATGGATTCGGTACCGGTCATCCGTGAGTTTCTAGAGATGTTTTCTGCAAACCTGTCGGGGATGCCACCCGACAGGGATATTGACTTCTGTATTGATTTGGCCCTGGGAACTCAGACCATTTCCATTCCTCCATACGGTATGGCCCTGCTAGAGTTGAAAATATTGAAGGAGCAGCTGCAATATTTGCTTGATAAGGGATTTTGTTAGACCTAGTGTCTCGCCCTTGTGTGCACCCATGTTGTTTATGAAGAAGAAGGATAGATCGATGAGGATGTGCATAGATTATCGACAGTTAAACAAAGACACCATCAAGAACAAATATCCATTCCAAGTATTGACGACTTATTGGATCAGCTTCAGGATGCCAAGGTGTTTTCCAAGATTTATTTGAGGTCTGGCTACCATCAGTTGAGGATTAGGGCATCCGATGTCCCTAAGACAACTTTTCAGACTCGGTATGGGAATTATGAGTTTCTAGTGATGTCATTTGGGCTGATAAATGCCCCAGCAACATTTATGGATTTGATGAACTAAGTTTCAAGACCTATTTGGATTCCTTTGTGATTGTGTTTATTGATGATATATTGATCTACTCCCACAACCTAGAGGATCATGAGCAACATTTTCGGATCATTCTTCAAACTCTGAGAGATAGCCAGTTATATGCTAAGTTTTCAAAATAGAGTTTGTGTTGAGCTCAGTTGCTTTCTTGGAGCACGTTGTGTCAGTTGAAGGTATCCAAGTGGATCCTAAGAAGATTGAGGCAGTCAAGAACTAGCCTAGACCAACTTCAGCTACAGAGACCCAGAGTTTCTTGGGATTATCGAGTTATTACCATCGGTTTGTAGAGGGGTTCTCATCTATAGCAACCCCATTGACCATGTTGACTTAGAGGGGTGCCCCATTTAGATGGACAAACGAGTATGAGGTGAGTTTTCAGAAGCTCAAGACTGGTTTGACTACGATGTTGGTGTTGGTGTTGCCCACAGGTTTAGGCCTTATATAGTATATTGTGACACATCTCATGTTGGACTTTGTGCGATATTGATGCAGGATGGTAGGGTGATTGCATATGCATCGCGGCAGCTGAAGGTTCACAAGAAGAACTATCTATTCATGACTTAGAGCTAGCAGCCATTGTTCACACACTGAACATTTGGAGGCACTATCTTCGGAGTTTACAGTATTTGTTCAAGAAAAAGGAGCTCAATTTGAGGCATAGAAGGTGGTTAGAGGTATTAAAGACTATGATAGCACCATCTTGTATCATCCCGAGAAGGCCAATGTGGTGGCCGATGCTTTGACTAGAAAGTCAGTGAGTATGGGTAGCCTTATGTACATTCCAATCGGCGAGAGACCGCTTGCATTAGATGTTCAGACCTTAGCCAATCACTTCGTGAGTTTGAATGCTTCTGAGCCTAATCGCATTCTAGCTTGTATGGTTGCTCGATATTCATTGTTTGAGTGCATCAGGGAGCAGCAGTATGATGACCCTCATTTTCTTCTCCTCAAGGACACAGTGCGGCACGATGATGTCAAACATGTTACTTTTGGAGATGATGGAGTTTTGAGGATGCAGGGTCGTGTTTATGTGTCTAATATGGATGGACTTCGTGAGTTGATTCTAGAAGAGTCCCACAGTTCCCGGTATTCTATTTATCCAGGCACCGCCAAGATGTATCAAGACTTGCGGCAACATTATTGGTGGAGAATAATAAAGAAGGCTATAGTGGCATATATAGCTCGGTGTCTAAACTGCCATCAAGTAAAGTAAGGGCACCAGAGACCTGGTGATTTGCTTTAGAAGATAGATATTCTTGAGTGGAAGTAGGAGGGTATCACTATGGATTTTGTTGTTAGACTCCCACGGACTTGGAAGAAGTTTGATGCAGTTTGGGTCTTTGTGGATAGACTAACCAAATCAACGCATTTCATCCCCGTGGCAGGTGCCTATTCTTCAGAGCGATTGGCAAAGATTTATATCCACGAGATCGTTCATCTTCACGATGTGCTTGTGTCTATCATTTTTTATCGAGGTACGCAGTTCACCTCTGTCGCTCCCCTTTTTCTCGCAAAATCGGGTTTCGACACGTGACAACTCTTTTAAGGAAGGTGTTAAAAGAGAGAGTCATCACCTAACGGGTTTGAGCTGCGTTAGGGCACCTATTTTGCAGATAACTTTGTTTGACTAGTTTGTGTCACCAAAGATTAGGTAAAGGCTCGAAATTACCTCAAAAAGAAGGTTTTAGACACTCTTCGAGGTCCAAAACTGTGGTACCCGGCCGAACTCGAATTATATGAATTATTATTTGTGATCAAATAAACAAATAGAGGGCATAAAAATTTAGGAAGTTTATTATAAATAGATTCTGAACCGAGGGTGCAACTATTTTGATTTTAATAGGAAAAGAAAAGAAAATAGGAGGGGGGTCCTAAGTTTTTTTAGCCTAAATTATCACCCCGTGCAACATAAATAATACTTTGTAACTCCCTCAAGATGCGGTGTTATTTGTATTATTCAGCGGGCGCAGACTATCATCTCCTGCTACCCGATTACTATCTTTGAGTTGTTACATTAAGCACATTAGTTGATTTTAAACCGTGCCTTACGCGTGCACTACCCCTTCCATGCCTATGGTCTGGGAGGCGTTTCGACCTCTATTTTGGGTGGTTTTAGACCTAACTTAGGTTTCTCAAAATGTGAAAACTAGGCGACATATAAAAACAAATTAGACTTCATATAAAAGCAGTTAAGGGCTCAAGTTAGCCTCCACACTTAGACAACAAATGCATGCAAACACATATGCAAATTTGGAGTTTTCAGAATTTACAATTGAGACGAGTTAAAGCCATTAAGACCTATAGACATGATTTCTATGTGACCTTGGAATTCAAACATGCAACAGTTTCAGATGTAAAATGCAATCTTGGAGACGTGATATTTGAACAGGTGCACAGTTTAGAGAATCTGATATTGCATGCTGATTATTGAGACTACATGTTCTAAGTTATTAATCCTATAAGCATGATTGCTAAATGATTTTGGATTCTAGCATTATAAAAGTAATTCTGGAATTTTGATGGATTATAATGTTCAGATCTTGTAAACATGATATATAGTCATTGTGTGATTATGCAATAAAGTTGTTTGAAGACGTAAGACTAGCAGCATTAGTTGAACACCCTATAGGTAGTATTTCTAGAAATTGACAATTATGCTTGATTTTATAACATTTTTTATCCTTATAGGCATGATTTCTAGGTGGTTCACAGTATAATGAGAACAAGAGAAAATGGCATCTAATCTGATTATGTTCATATAGGCATGATATCTACGTGAACATTGTAAAGAGCATGTATTTGTGGATCAATGTAGTCCTACAAGCATGATTTCCAAAAAACATGTGGAAGCAGAATATGTCAAACGAATTGAACACCTATAGGCAGGTTATCTATCAAACATGTAGAGGCAGAATATGTTAAACGAGTTAAACACTTATAGGAAAGATTTCTACCCATTTCATGCAAGCATTAGAATCCATCTCCCCAATTTTACTAATATCCCAATTGTTATTACATCATTATTCCATGCCCAATGAATACAATGTTACAAAAATAACTATAGTAGGCCTAAGACAAGCCCAAAGTACACTCGGTCAGGCCATGGCTTCAATTTCAAGTTCATAGAGTTCATAACAGCCTAGAAGTTGATAATAGGATATTTAGATGTTATTTACACTCCAATTGTGCCATAATTTATGGTTGTTTTAAAGGCTAAATGATAGCAAAATACTCTAATTGGTGTTCTTTTGCTAGGGACCAATCCAAGTTATGAAGATACTATGGAGTGTTTTGGAGTCAACAATGTGGATATAAGGCCAATCAAGAAGAACCCAAACGAAAATAAGCAAGAAAGAGCAAAGGAGGACTGGGCAAGAAGACACCGCGACCGCGGCTGGACCGCGGTAGGCCAAGAACGTGAGGCAGAATACTTGTGTTTCACCGCGGTCATGTCGCGTTCTGCCGCGGTCGCGCTAGACTGTGTAATTGTTCAAAAATTTTGGGATTAAAGTGTAAATCGGGGGAAACTTATTCTAACCCTTTATAAACTCAAAAAACTCACCCAAGCAGAGGTGATGCTTGTTTTTAGACTGCTGTGAAAGTAACCTAGAAATTCATGGAAATTTAGCCAAAAATGGAAGAACTAGGGCTTGGGATTTTGAGATTTTAAATTGGGATTTGAGGGGTCATTTGGACTCCGATTTTGGTGTTCTTTAGATGCATAGACTCATGGAGATATGAGGAACCTGTTGATATAAAAAAATTTGAGTTTTGAAAAGTGGGTCCGGGGCTCGGATTTTGCCAATTTCAAGATTTTTGATGTTTTTCGATTGTTTTCGCTTGTGCTTTGTTCCCTTAGCCTATTATTGCGTATTCACTCTGGTTTTGGTCATATTAGACGTGTGAGGAGGCCGATTTGAGAGGTAAGGGCATAACAAGCTAGAGCTTTGGCTGGTTTGAGGTGAGTAATGAATGTAAATGATGTTCTGGGGGTTTGAAACCCCAGATTTGCACATCGTAGTGTTATATTGAGGTGAGATACGCACTTGGTGATGAGCGTGGGGTCGTTTGCTTTTGAGGATTGTGACTTGGTCCGTCCCGAGTGATGTTTTTACCGCGTATTTGATTGAAGCTTATTTGTTATCATCATTATTTGGATGGATTGCCATACTTGGGCTTCGTGCCACCTATTTGGATGCTTCGGGGCATTTCTATCACCATTTCCTCACTATTTTGACTTACTACTTAAACTCAGTCGTACCGTTTTCTATTGTTTTACAACTCAGCCATTTTTACTCGGTTTATGAAACTTAAAAGATATTTCTAATGATGTGTTGGGCTGAGAACTATTATTTTCCTAAATGCCCGAGTGGCTTATATGATTTCTAGACTGAGTATGGCTAATGGCTAGTAGTGAGGTTACTATGGGATCGGGTTGCGCACCGCAGCAGTGTTATTCTGATATTGATATGAGGCCAAGAGCCTAGATTGGTGCCACGAGATGGCTTGTTATTGCGCTTGGGCCATAAGGGGCCTCTCCCGGAGTCTGCACACCCCCAGTGAGCACCATCGATGATAAATAAATAGATCAGGCTGCACGTCGCAGCGGGTACATGAGGGTATCATTCTATGTGTTGATTTTTCTTTCTATGTTTGTCACTTAACTGCTTATCTGTTGTAGCATTTATATATTTTCGATCTCATTGGTGTATCGCTTTCATGTTACTTGTTTTAAACTGCCGCTTTATAGATTACTCTGTGTTTTCCATGATTTTTTATTCTCAGTCATTATTTATTCTAATTACTCACTGGATTGGAGTACTTACATTACTCCCTGAACCTTGCGTACATATCTTGGTGCATCTGAGACAGTTGAAGATTTTAAGTTGGGCTGCGCATATCCGGGAGCATCGAGGTAGTTGCATGGCGTCCGCAGCCCTGATCTCTCCCTTTTATCCTCTTATTTTATCCATATTTCCTAGTTTGACATATAATCGGTTATTAAACTGGTATTAGAGGCTCAGACTTGCGACACCAGATCTATATGGGCTATGTAGTAGGATTATTATTTGAAATTTCGCATGTTTAACTCTTATTTCAAACTTCTAGTATTATAACTTGGTAATTTATCTGTGTTAGTTAATAATGAACTGTATGGGAGATGGTTTAAGGTTGTTAATTGGTCAGGTTTGCCTAGCAGCGTGTTGGGCGCCATCACGACCGGGGTTGGGGTCATAACATTAGGCTTAGGCATGTTTCAAGCCATTAACATTAAGAAGTCAAATGCTAAAGAAATCTAAAACTGAGTTAAACTAAGTTGAATTGCACACAAGTGTAACCCAGCAACATATAAAGCTATGAACATCAGAAGTGAAAAACATATGCAAGTTGGACATACATAGAAACAAAACTGCAAAGGTTCAGTAACTCACCAGTTAAGTGAAAAACAAGAAAGAACAAAGTGCACAGTAGGGAGAATCCGAAATTTCTGGCCTTGGCTTTCAGCCAGCCAAGAACCTGAATATAGAACAAGATTATTTAGAGAACGCAGAGCAGTAACTTCAGTTTTTGGTAAACATTAATGATTCTAGTCTGTCTCAAAGGGGAATGGGGAGGGGTTTATATAGTAGTAGAAATTAACATCCAAACAAGAAAAATCATCAATCAAACATGAGAAATGAAAGAATCATCACATGCAATAAAAAATCAGTAAGGAAAAGAGAAAAATCTCAAACGCTAATTTTAGGGAAAGTGTAAAATCGACATAATCTAAAAAATAAAAATCAAACATCACACAGAATATGATGAATATAGATAGAATATCACTTAAAATCAGAGAATCGAAATATTTTGGTTCGATTAAAAATATCTAAAAACCCTAATTTAGGGTAAGTATGAATCAATAAAAGATATAGAAAATATCCTTACTCACAAAGAGCAAATGATGAACATAGATGGAATAATCAGAAAAGTCAAGGATTTGAACCGATTTTGGTTCTTACAACATATGCTTGCCAGGTTTAGGTAGCAGTATAGAGAAGGACCCAGTACCAGGGAGATGTAACATATGGCAAGAAACGGCCATGGAATCCCATGTTAGATGGGATTAGAAGAGGGATTTGGGGGGGAAGACGGCTAGGGTTTGATATATGAGAGATGAGAGGATTCAAGGGCGACGGACGAGTGAGAATAATTATGGTTAGGAGGTGTTTAGGGTAATTAAAAGGGAGGGTGTAATGTGGGTTGTTGATCTCTGAGATCAACAACCATAATTTAAAAGGAGTTTTGGGTCGGGTAGTCAAACGGGTCGCGATGGGATAATAGGTTGGGTCAATTTTGTTTGGGTTGGGGTATTTTGGGCTAGTTTATTAGGTAATTGGGCTGGGTTGGTCCGAAAAATAGATAGAAATTAGGCTAGTATTTAAGACCTAATATTTAACAAGATTTATAAAAATAATTAATAAAAAAAATATTATTTATGCACTAAAATAATTGAGAATAATAACTTAAAATTATAAAAATATAAAAAGATATTGTTTGCATAAATATGATAATTTTACATGAATATGGGCTATCATTGTAAAATATGTAATTAGCCTAAAAATGCAAATATAAATATAAAAAATATTTAAAAACATACATATTAGTATAAATAATAAATTTCGATGATTAAATCACCTTGAAATAACTTTAAGGATAATAATTGAATATTTATATAATAAAAATACATAAAGAAATTAATTTAAAGCCTTTAAAAAATTATGGAAAATTATGAAAAATGCTTGTATAGGTTAATAAACTAGATGATGATAAAAATATATTATTGTGAAGGTATATATGTATTTTTAGAAATATGAGGGGAAAATTGGTTATCAACAACTGCCCATCTTTATCCGGGAACGATGAAAGAGTTGTCGGATAAAGAAATAATGACCGATTTTAACCGAATGGGGTGATTTTAAAATAGAGGTCGAACTCTGATTTCTAAGTTGCTTACATATCCCGAGTTTTATAGGAATCAGGCCATGTGCAGTTCTGGAACCAATAGCGAATGAAACCGACGGAGTTGTTATGGTCGTGTATTTCACTTCAAGTATCAAGTCAAGTAGCAGGAATCCACTTGGGGAATGAGGGAATACATATCAGAGTTATGCCCAAGACGACAGCAGGAACCTGCCTGAAGAATGGTGTCAATTCAATTTAGAAATAACAGTAGCTCGCCTCGAGAGTGCGAGTCAATAGTTCAAGATGCGCGGCAGAACTGCATAAGTTTCAAGATCAAGTTTGAATATATATAGATAGGAATCTTGTAACTCATATATCATAGATTTGCCTAGCTTATTTTCATTTTGGTTTCGCTATAATAAGGAGTTCAGCAAGCAGTAACAGCAACAGCAGCAGTGAAATCAAGATTTTCGGTAGTCCCAGCTAACAAAAAATTCCAAAACTATACTGACTTGATTCCTTTATCGCCAAAGATATGTAGACAACCTCAGAAGCAATGTTCGATCAGACTTTTCAAAAATGTTTCTCATGGAGTATTCAAATGGGCAAAAATCGCTCGTATTCGCTTACTTTATCTTTGCCCGAAAATTCTTCATGTTTCCGAGCAAAGAAGGGCTACTGTGAGCATGTAATTTTTGCCCGATCAAAATACTCCTACAAGGTCACAAAATAAATTTTTCTAATTTATTTTAATTTTATAGAATTTTTAGGAATGTTTGCTTAAATGTGTTGCATTTTTGCATATATTAAAAACATAGAAAATACCCCAATAAAAATACAAAAATACATCATGCATTACATTTTAAGTCTCAATTGCATTTAATATATAAACAAAAATAAAAATATTATTTCATTCTTGCACTTTAGTTTAATTACAATTAGTAATTTTTCTTTCATTAATTTTAGGTTAATTAATTAGTTTAGTGCTGAAAATAGATAATTGTTTTAATTTTATATATTAGATTTTATTTAGGATTTAGTTTAGGTTTTGGTTTAATTTTAGATGTTTTAAATAAATCAAGAAAAGGAAAAGAAGGTTGTCTTAACCGTTTGGGCCAAGTTAAATTTTCCATAGCCCATTTTGCCTTAGATCCGCCCCAGCCCAGCTCCCCATACCCTGTCAGCCCCACCCTTCACCCAAAACGATGCCGTTTTGCGTCATTTAATCCCAACCGTTGATCTTGGACGATCCAACGGTTGGGAACTAACCTCCTATCCCCCATTTAAGTGTCTGAATCCCACCCTTAACCCTATAGACTCACTCTTCTCCACCTTCTTCACTACCTCTTCACCCTAGCCGCCCTTAAACCCTTACCCCCCACCGGCCGACGGTCACTTTGCGGAACTCCCTCAAATGTTGACCATAAAATTTCCATAGTCCGCTCACTCCAAAACTACCATTATTTCCTTCCACAAATCACTCATCCTCTATGAATTAGAGATCTAAAGATAACAATAAAGTCCTTTTCGTCTTTTTCTTTTTTGATTTCCTCCTAATCTGGCCTTTCCTTGACGATAGCATGCATGAAGAGACTAATTTCGATGTGAGGAGTCAATTGCCTGTGGTTTCGATTTGTTGCGTGATGGTCGAGTTCTGGGTAGACAATCACCGATGAGCCAATACTTTAAGCCTCTACTTCATTTTTATCTTGGCACATGTTGAGGATTGTTACATAGAGCACTAGCCGTTGAAGAAATTCCGGCCAGTGCTCATGTTACAATTCTCACCATTAGCCGAAATCCTCTCGCTGGATTTTATTATCGACTCGCTGTTGGATTCCTTTGAATCATTGATATCTTTGACATACCAACCAGTATACCTCTCTTCCTCTTTCTATAACTCTTCATCTCATACTTAGGTTTAAAGCATATTTAATTCATAGTTGACTCAGTCGCCAGCGATAGCTTAATAGTAAGATTAATCTTCTATGTTAATGCATTGACATCTTCTGATTTTCTTTTCCTTTTGTTCTTTTTTCTTTTTCTGTCTTTTCTTTTTTGGAAGGTCTGTTTTCAGTTTAGTTCGGAGTTTTGTTTGTTTAGAACTCTTTTGAATTTGTTTGGTTTGGATTCAGAATGGGGCTTGTTAGTGCAGAAGCCCAAAGAGAATACTGGGGCTTGCTAGTACAGAAGCCCAAAGAAAATATTGGGCATGTTGGCTATATGGCTCAAATGCTCAGTATAGTTGAAAGGTAATTAGCAGACCTTTAAGGGGTAGTTAGGAGATTTGAATGGGAGGGATCTTTCATAACTATGTGGGAAGGTTCTAGGATAGTGGGAAATGGGCTTGATTAACAAATGGGTTAAAGTTTGGGGATTGAAGTGAACAAAATAGAATTGAAAAGAGGTAATAATGAATGAAGAAAATCAGGTTTTTCTGCCCTAGAATCCTTCTATAAAGGACTCATTTATCTCATTTTTAGGGCAGAGGTCTAAGACACAGAAAAAGAAAAATGGTTGGACATTCACTCATAGCTACACATACAGAATTCACCTAGAATTTCCTTTTTTTGTTTTGAAAGTTCAATTTTTATCATGGACTCACACAACTCATAGAAAGAAATATCGAAAGGCATCATAATAACAGGATTCAAAGCTATTTGGTTTTCACTACTGGTTGATTGATATTTGCTGGGATTTTAAAGAATTTGAACCGTGGAACTATTATTGACTTGACTGGAGTTTGCTGCTACTACTGAATTTTTACTGCTTTCCCTGTTGATCTCTCTTCCTATTCACTTATTCTAGGTATTCCTTAACCTTCAATCTTCTAGCTTGTAAAAATCAATAGATTATGCTCATTGTAGATTGAATGTGTTGAAATAAAGTCACAAGTTCCTTTTGTGTGATATTAAGGGGCTGTTATGATTAAGTTCACTGTAAATTGCATGTTTAAGCACTATAATCTGTCTAAAGAATTATCATGTTTCTTTGTTTGGATTAGTTCATGTCTACAAAATGTGTTGAATGCAGAAGCTCTTAGCTTTCGTGCATACGGTGTAAGGCATAGATCTTGCTTTATTGATAAAATGTGGAATTCTAGGTTTTTTCTTTTAAAAAAGACAGCCAGTGGTATTCTTGATTCTTGTTGGATAAAGCCGCATTGATCCGGATTATGAAAGGCTTTCAGTCTAATACCATTGATGTTTTAGTTCAGTGAAGTTATTTGTTCATGATGTGTAATTTAGGTAGTTGATGTAAAGTTTTTTTTAGAAATTATAATAGCATGATTTTGATTTGAATCTTACTCCAAGTGGCACATTACTATAAAGTTAGTTGGTTAATCTAAGTTTACTCGTGTTGGAGCAAGGTATACAATATGACCATAGGCTTCACTACAAGCCCATGGCTATTTCATTGGTATTTTTATTGTTTGTTTTCATTTGGGCCCAATGTGAATTTTCGTGAAACCCAGGACCATTCACTACACACACAAAAAAAGAGAGAAAGAAGAGGAGTTCTAGAATGATTTCTCCTAAATGATACCTTTAGTGTTAAATTTATACCACGCCAACATGTTTTCACATTTGTTTCATCTTCACGACACTATTCATATAGTTATGTAATTTACTCACCAGAACATATCTCATAATCTACCACCTTTTACGTGAAACCCCAATCTTAGAAGACAACTCCTAAATGACTTGAATACGCTCGAATGCTTTAGGTGCGTTATAATAAATCATCATGACTACGGGTACGATTTCTGTGATGTAGTTGTGATATATAATTTCCAAATCCGGGTACATTTATTTGACCCGACCACAACTTCTAATAACGCTAATAAATTAAAAATGTTGTAGATCGTGGGTAAGGTTCCCGTGACACGATTCGCAATGTGTACCAAACAAGCGGGTGTATAATTCCATAAATAGTTAAAAGCAGTTAAAGGTTAAAAAAATGCACAATAGGTATAAAATATGTAATTAATTAGATAATTAGGTTGATAATAATAATAATAGTTGAGTGACCGTTTAAAACCATGAAACTTAGGAATGCCTAACATCTCCCGGATTAACAAAATTTCTTTTCCGGATTTCTGTGTTCGCAGACCATAAATAAGAGTCAACTTCCTCAATTCGGAATTTTAAACTGGTGACTTGGGATTTTATAAATTATCCCAAGTGGTGACTCTGAATTTGAAAAAATAATCCTGTTTCAATTATTGTCACTTTAATTGGAAAAACTCCCATATACCCTTTTGGGATAGAAAAAGGAGGTGTGACACTAGCCTCGTCACTACTTCGACGAGGTTAGGCTCGACACTTACCGGCACATGGGGTCGGTTGTACTGATACTACACTCTGCACTGTGTGGAGATCCCGGTGATGGAGCCTTCAGTCCAGCGACGGAGACCTGAGGTAGTCATGCAAACGTTCGCATGCCTTGGCGTCCCCTTCTATCTTTCTAATATATTTTTATGTATTTTAGAGACATGTTTGTATTTTCCATTCAGACCACTGTTTGTAGTATTCGTAGATAGTCCGTGACATTATGACACCAATTTTGGGTAGAGTTGTATTTTGGATTTTCTTATTTTTATTTGGTTAAACTATTAGATTTTGTCTTTTGCATTTCTGTTCATTATGATTATTTCGCAGTTGATCACATGTTAATTCGTAAATGTAAAAAGGTTACATAAAAAGGGTAATAAATTTATAACTCTCGGATTGCCTAGCTTTCATGAGTAGGCGCCATCACGACCCCCGAGGGTGGGAAATTCGGGTCGTGACATATGTTTGCCATCTTCTGCATTCTTCTCCCTTCTGCACTTGCTTCATTACTTTCCTTCTCAGAAACCCCTCTCTTTTATAGTCGTGGCCAGAACCTCTAAAATGATTCCTCAGAAAGAGGGCACCACTTCCTCATCACGCTCGTCCAAGGGCAAGCCAAAAATAGCCCCAACTATCGAGCAATGTACCCTACCTAATTCGATATTTGTATCTAATTTTTTCTATCGAAAATCCCCCTTCTACACCAGGCCGATGTGAGCACGTATCTCGGTACATCAGTGTGGTAACCAATACAAACAGAGTGAAGGAAGACTGTCGATGGGGGCAGTGTTAGTGGAGATCCCCAATCCTTAGGAAAGCATAGTAGACCACATAGCTGGCTTCCTCAGCGTGTATACATACCCATTTACTCTAGGTCTCATAGATTCTTCGAATCCTTCTTCCCCGTTGATAGATCCGGTGATTCTCAACTTTTGGCATGAGTATCAAGTGACACTCGGTCGGATCTATCCTTCTTTCTGGAGGATCATTTATATGCTCCTATACTTTTCCAACCAGGTCGAGGGTATGACCTTCACCCTCAATCACTTGGTTAGATTATACAACCCTTGTCTCTTCCGGGGATTGATCAAGCTTCACCCTCGATCCGCGAGGCCATTCTTTTCGAGCATCGATGAGGACAAGGATCGGGCGTGGATGAGCCAGTTTGTCCGAGTGAGGACCTATGTCATCATCCCTCTAATAGGATGCCATTCCCGGAGGAGTAGAATATGAACCGTAAGTGCCCCTACCTCGAGCATGTTTTATTTCCCTTTCATCCCCTTCTAAAAAATGATCTTCTTTTTATTATGCAACCATCGCTTGGTACCCCGACGTGGTTCAGGATCTATGATGGATCGGACAGTTGGACTCCACTTTACCTTATCTCGAGTGTTCTTGGCGTGAATTTGCCAAAAATTCGGTGGCAGACCAAGAACTACGGTATGCTTTTTATTGACATCTTTACTAGGTTTCCTTATAAGTATCTTTTGTGGTGGTAAGTTTGATGCATCATGCTTGTGTAGGCCTCGGGGATGGAGTGTCGATAAGGCTATCTCCTGATGGTGAGGAAGGGACCTCAAAACCCGGCAAGGGCAAGAAGAGGAAAAAGAGACGTCGGTCGGGTCCCTCAAATCAGAGAAACCTAAAGTTCACAAACCTCAAACCGACGCCACGATCTCCACTTCAGCTGATGTCCCCGGCGAGATTGGTTCAATTGGGGTCGGTAAGACCAGGCCAGTATATGCACGCTCAACCTTTAAGGACTCTCAACGGCTTTGCTATGTGGTAAGCTTTGGTTGACTTTGTTGGTCTTTTTCGTTTTCTCATTGAGGTTCTTTTTCATAGGCCTTTGACAAGCTCAAGTCTGAGTTGCTCCGCTGTGAAGACAGGTTGACGAAAGCCTTGGATGGGGAGAATTCCCTTAGGCTTCTTTTAAATAAAAAGGGAAAATAATTGAGGCACCTTCGGTACAAGGTGAATCGAAGCCTGAACTACGAAAGACACCTCGAGAAACAGGTAACCTTTGCTCTGAGGGAATGCATGTTTCTTCTTCTATCCTCAGAGATTAATAATTTTGATACTTCAATTGTATATCAAGACAGATCATCTGGAATGCTTTTGGGGCAAGGTTGTCCAGTCCAAGTATGAGTGTAACGAGCTAAGGGATCAGATAGATGCCCATATTACGGCCAAGAAGAATGCTTTGGCCAAGGTTTCTTCCCTTGAGGTGCAGCTTCGGAATGCCCGTGAAAACAACCCGGTTCAGACGAGCAGGATTGCAAGGCTTGAGTCCGACCTTTTGGAGATGAAGTTCGGGGTCGTGGACGCCCGGGCTGAAGCTGAAGAGATTCGGGCTAAGGCCGATAAAAAAGTGGTCGTCTATTTAAATACACTGTCGAGGCTCGGGCTGAGTTGAGAGGTGCTTCCGATCGAGAGATTAGAAGTAATGAATATGCTCGGTGCAATCTCGGAGGGAAACCCTCGAAGAGATTCAGCTAGGGGCTTCTATCTCTTGGAAGATATAGCATAGGCCAATGTGGATGAATGCGATGCCAAATTCCTTGTATCTGATGCCGAAGATAATGGAGAAGAGGCCAATGGGGCCAGAGTCCCCGAGAGGAAAATAGACTAGGTTTTTTTCTTTTTGATTCTTTGAATAGTGTTCTTAAAGATATTTGTAAATGGAGATTTTGTATTCTTTCACATATACGTATAAAAGGAAACCTTCTATTTCATCTTTCATGTATTTCCCTCTGCTTGTGCACGTCTTTCTTTATTTTAAATTTATATGTTCGTCGATGATTGGCCAGGTGAACTGGATTTCGAGGTAAAACCCTTAGGTTTGCAAATCGGCCTTGGGGCTTGTTGGGCTGGCTCGTAGGCTCTTACGCATTTGTCTTTAGGCATTTTTAGTTAACTGTTTTGGGCTCAGTCTTCGAGTCAGATTTCGACTTGAGATCATTGACCCTTACGTTTTCAAATTTTAAGTTGGCTCTTATGCTCTTACATGTTGGTTCGGTACAACCTCTAATGTAAGCTGGCGTCTGGGCTCTTATGTGTTGGGTTGGTACGACCTTTAATGTAGGCTGGCGCTTAGGCTCTTACAAATTGGGTCGGTACAACCTCTAATGTAGGCTTTATTTTTCCCACGCTAAAGACTTTTTAAATTTTTTGTGTTCGCCTGAATCTCCGACGATTCGATAAGAACCTCGATTGTGAGCCGTTATTCAGCGATATATGAGCACCTCGGGATATTCGCTCGTTGGTTGAATCGTTTCGAAGCCTGTTATTTGGAGCTGACATTATCGAAGATCTTTTGCTTATGCTGAGGATAGCCTCATTAACCGGTTATTTTTGACGTTTTTTTGAAGTAATTCGAAGGCCTATGATTCTATAGCGACGATCGGGCGTCTCCTAAGTCGTGTGAGTTTGGCAGGAGCCTTGTGACCATAGCCATTGCGTTTGGCCGTAGCCTTTCAGTCCACGAGTGAAGTAGTTTCGACATTTACATCGAGGGTATGACTTTTTAGGGGTCTTACAAGTTCGAATGTATCGCCTTAACTTTAAGATCGGGATTTATGCCTTTTGTAAAGTCTTATAATTTTTAACATACCTTACTTGAGATCTTACAGATTTGGTTACTTGGTACAAGTGTAACTCATGCCTTGCTTGAGGTCTTACAGTTTTGGTATTGCCTTATAAAGGTCTTATACTGTTGATAATGCCTCGCGGAGGTCTTACATTTTCTAGTATTGCCATATGGAGGGATTTCGGGCTCGAGGTTGCCCTTTTGGGGTCTTACGACTTTGAGTTTCACATAGCTCGGTGGGATGACAGTCGATGACAGTCCCCGAGACATCAAGAGTTTCTTGGCTCTGGAGTCGTTCTTTGTAAACTTGGTGTTGACTTATTGAGGGCTTACGAGTTCTAAGTTTTTGACCCGGAGGTCATATGGCTTCGAGTTTTTGATGTCAGTCCCCTGGTGTTCGGGAGATTTTTTGGATCTGGAGGCATTTCTCGTAAAAGTAGCATACTTCTTTGAAGCGCAATGCATTTTGATTGAGGGAAAATATTCTTTGATTACTTGGTACAAGTATACATGTTTTCACCGTCAAGGGTTCAATTATTCCATGCGGGCACGGTTCGTTCGACCATTTGGCCCGATACATCATTTTCCTATCAAGATCCTTTTTGGTTTATCTTGACTTCTTCGAAAAGGTGATCTTCTGAGGGGATGCCCCTAGTGTTCGAGGTTGATTGAAGATAAGCCTTGAATATTTGTTAAGTTCTCCTTAGGTAGCATATAGATGTTTGCCTCGTTAAAAACCTTGCCGGTAAAACCTTTCTTGGGATAAAATTTGATCAAAGGAAAAGAGTGCAACGTATGCTTTGAAACCTAAGGTCTTCAAGCTGGATAACGCTTCTGATCAGACACCTGCACAAAGGTTAGTGTAAGGTGTAAATAAAAAGGGAGACGATTATACATTAGTGGTGATGGTTCTTTGAGCCTCGATATGCTTCAAAATTTTGCTCCAGGGACGCGGCACAATCCTTTTCTTATTTTATTCTGGTGTAGCTGAGAATGTGTCTCGTGATTGCTACTTCAGTATTTGATTATCCTTTGGCTCCTTCGATGTTGAAGGAGTCGATGTAGGTGTCACATCGTGCACCGCGAACATCTCTCTTGATGTATGTTGTTCCCTATACACGGTTTTTATTCCGTCTTTCATCGGAAACTTCATCATTTGATAAAGGGTTGATGGTATTACTCTCATGCAGTTTATCCATGGCCTTCCGAGCAAGGCATTGTACCTCATGTCTCCTTCAATGACATGAAATTTGACATTTTGGATCGTGCCAGCCACGATGACCGGGAGGGTGATTTCCCCTTTTGTTGTTTCGCTTGCCATATTGAATCCATTGAGGACTAGAGAGGCGGGCACGATCTGGTCGAGAAGTACGAGCTGCTCCACCACACTCGACCTAATAATGTTGGCCGAGCTACCTGGATCTACAAACACATGCTTAATTTGAAATGTATTCACAAGGAAAGAAATTATCAAGACATCGTTATGAGGTTGAGACAGGGACTCGATGTCCTCGTCGCTGAATGTGAGAGCATCTTCGGGTATATAACCCCGAGTTCGCTTCTCCCTGGTGATGGATATTTTTGTTCTTTTGACAATGGGTTCCTGTGGGATGTCGATTCCTCTAACGATCATGTGGATGACATGTTGTGGCTCATCTTTTTCATTTTTGCAGTTCACCTCTATTTCTCAGAACTAATTTTTGGCTTGATCGCTAAGAAACTCTCAGAGGTGCCCTCTGCTGAGTAGCTGGGCTACTTCTTCTCGAAACTGTCTGCAATCTTCGGTCTTATGACCATGTGTGCCGTGAAATCCGCACACTAAGTTAGGGTTCCTCTACGATGGATCTGAAAGCACAGGTCGTAGGCACCTAGTGTCTCTGATTTTACCGATGGTAAATACGATGTTTGAAATGTCAATGTTGAAGTTGTAATCAAACAAGCGGGGTGCCATCGTTAGTTCTGTGTGTCTATCTAATCCGGCTCTGCTTACGTGTCCTTGGGGATTTTGACCTCGATCTATCCTTCGATCATTTCTGGGTATGTTACGACTTGGGACGTTTCTTCTATCTTTGGTGTATGGTTGGAATATTTCTTTGTTTGGCCTTTGTTCCTTTGCTGGAAACCTGCTAGGATATACTGAGCCCGAGGGGGATCCTAGTTGGTCGTCCTCGACCCTGATCTTTTATTGGTATCGTTTGTGGACATCAGACCAAGTCATGGCGGGATATTCAACCAAATTCTGCTTCAGCTTCTTTGAAGCCACCGAGCTTCGTTCGTTCAAACCTTGGGTGAAGGACTGCACTGCCCAGTCGTCGGAGACTGGTGGTAATTCCATTATCTCCATTTGAAAGTGAGATACGAACTCCCGCAGAATCTCGTTCTCTCATTGTTTGATTTTGAAGATGTCGGATTTCCTTGTAGCCACCTTGATGGCTCCGGCATGTGCCTTTATGAAATAATCTGCCAGCATGGCAAATAAGTCTATCGAATTTGGGGCTAGGTTGTGATACCACATCATGTCCCCTTTTGAAAGTATTTCTCCAAACCTTTTTAGCAGGACAGATTCATTCTCGTCGTCCTTCAGGTCATTGCCCTTCACCGCACAAGTGTAAGTGGTGACGTGCTTGTTAGGGTCTGAGGTTCCATTGTACTTTAAAATATCGGGCATTCTGAATTTCTTCGGGGTGGGATTTGGAGTAGGATTTGTTGGGAATGGCATTTGTACGAATTTCTTTGAATCTACACCCTTCAGGATCGGGGGTGCGCCCGAAGATCGACCCTTGAATTGTAGGGCTCCACTTTTTTGTCATTAGCTCCTATCATCTTTTCGCCCTACTCAATCCTCTTTATCAGTTCCTTGAGCATCTTCATAATAGCGGGGTCAGTTGCTGACCCATTGTTGGTCTATCTTCTCGGTACCTGTTCGGCTCGAGGAGCCATTTCCGGTGCTGCTGTGCTTGGAGTTTTTTGGTGGCTTTACAGTTGAGCAATTGCTAGCTGTTGTGCCTGCAATATTTCAAAAATGACGTGAAGGCTAATCTCTTGTTCCTCCCGAACTAGGGTTTTCAGAGCCTCTTATTGGTCTTTTTGGCGTATACTCATGTTGGTGTAGGAACTTATATTGACATATTGGGCGTTGTTTGAGACCACATCCACAAGAACTGGTTCTGGTGTATCTTCAGGGTTTTGTGGTGGTACACTAATACCTTGAACAACTACACCATTCTCTCCATGGTCCTCAAGACCGTTGTTTTCATGTGTGTTCACTGAGTTAGACAATTTGACCTGAAATCAAAGATTCTTGGACAAGAAAAAGTGTGAAAGGTAACTTGTGTTATGTAGTAAACAAGCAAGAAAAAAATCACTATTATTTCTAGCCCCACGGTGGGCGCCAAACTATTTACCGTGAAAATGGTAATTATAATTAGATTTGATTAGATTTTGTGGCTATAAAAATACGTGATTTATTTTTATGCTGGTTGTTAGGTAGTAGGTGCTAAATGTGAGACTAGAAAAAATGATAAGAGCTTGAAGGCAGTGTGTCGAACAAACCGAGTGGCTGAGAATTGAGGCCTCAAGCAGGCCAATACGGGACTCGAGGTCGAGCTAAACGTTATGTTGTGAATGGCTGAAGTCAACTTTAATCAATTATAAAAGGCAAATTTCAATATTTTTCTTAAATTTCACATAAAGGCTTTCCGAAAATGCGCCCGGACTGTGTACACAAATTGAGGAGAAGAAAAAGGAGGTTTTCAAGGACTCAGAACCCGAATTCAGATTCTAAAACAAGAGATGACCTTTTGGGTCATCACATTCTCCACCTCTAAAAGAACCATTCGTCCTTGAGAAGACATAGAAAAGTACCTGAGTCGGTGAAAAGATGGGGAAATCGGCTTCGCATATCGGACTCGGACTCCCAGGTAGCTGCCTTGGCAGGATGGCCTCTCCACTTAACATGAACCGAAGGATAAATCTTCGACCTCAACTGACAAACCTACCACTCTAAAATGGCCACCCGCACCTCCTCGTAGGTCAAATCCTTATCCAGCAGGACAATGCTAAAATCTAACTCGTGGGATGGATCGTCGTAATACTTCTGAAGCATTGACACATGAAATGCTGGATGCACAAGTGATAAACATGGAGGCAACGCAAATCTGTAATCCACCTCTACCAGTCGATCAAGGATCTCAAAATGTCCAATGAACCTAGGGCTTAGCTTGCCCTTCTTCCCAAATCTCATCACGCACTTCATGGGATACACCCGAAGCAACACTCGCTCTCCGACCATGAATTCCATATCACGAACCTTACGATCGGCATAACTCTTCTTCCTAGACTGAGTTGTACGAAGTCTATCTTGAATGATCTTAACCTTATCCAAGGCATCTTATACTAAATCTGTACCCAACAACCGAGCCTCTCCCGACTCAAACCATCCAATTGGTGACCAATACCGTCTACCATATGATGCCTCATAGGGAGCCATATGGATGCTCATTGATAATTGTTGTTGTAGGCAAACTCCGCTAATGGAAAGAACTGATCCCACAAACCTCCAAAGTCAATAACACATGCGCGGAACATATCCTCCAAAATCTGAATAGTACGCCTGAATTACGCGTCCGTCTGAGGATGAAATGTTGTGCTCAACTCGACCTGCGTACCCAACTCATGTTGTAACGCTCTCCAAAAATGTGAGGTAAACTACGTATTTCATTCAGAAATGATAGACACGGGCACACCATGGAGACGAACAATTTCACGGATATAAATCTCTGTCAACCGCTTTGAAGAATAGGAAACTGCCACAGGAAAATGCACTGACTTGGTTAGCCTATCCACAATGACCCACACTGCGTCGAACTTCCTCTGAGTCCATTCGAGTCCAACAACGAAGTCCATAATGATACGCTCCTACTTCCACTCCGGAATCTCAATCTTCTGAAGCAAACCACTAGGTCTCTGATGCTTGTACTTTACTTGTTGACAATTCAAACATCGAGCTACATATGCAACAATGTCCTTCTTCATTCTCCTCCACCAATAATATTGTCGCAAGTCCAGATACATCTTGGCGGTGCCTGGATGAATAGAATACCGGAAACTATGGGCCTCTTCTAAATCAACTCACGAAGAATGTCCACATTAGGCACACAAAAATATCCCTGCATCCTCAAAACTCCATCATCTCCAATTGTAACCTACTTGGCACCATTGTGTCATACCATGCCCCTAAGGTCAAACAAGTGAGGATCATCATACTGTCGATCTCTGTTACGTTCAAATAATGAAGAACGGGCGACTATGCAAGCCAGAACATGACTGGGCTTAGAAATATCCAACCTCATGAACTTATTGGCCAAAGCATGAACATCCAAAGCAAGCAGTCTCTCACCGACTGTAAATATCCAACCTTATGAACTTATTAGCCAAAGCCTGAACTTATTGGCCAAGGTTTATGTCAAGGTGAGCTATAGAAGGGCTGGTTATTATTATTTTATTCATGTATCTTGGTTCCACTAATATTGACGAGCTCATAACATATCGTTGGGGTGGTACTTGTGAAACTTGCAAAGCAGCTCTCTTCTTTGAGGTATTTTCTCTTTCTTGGGTAGCCGGATGGCGCAATAGTGAGGTTTACTGGTATGAAATTGTATTATGTACTCCTCCATGAGTATGATGATTCATTTTTGGTGCATCTCTTTCTTTTGAGCTATTTTCATGATTTAAGTGAGTTCAGATTGTGGCTTATTGGTGCACGGATTGCACAAGTCATGGCTTTAGTCTGTACTAACGTGTAAATGTCGCCAGAGTAGTTGTGTTGGAGTAGATGAGATTGTTGGGATCTAGAATGAATACAAACGGATTTGATTTCAGCATGTTGGGAGGAAAATATCGAGGTTCAACTCAAAAATTTGCTATGGTTTTTGCCAAAGGAGAAGTGGCTTCATAAATGGTTGATCTAAGAAATGGTTATGGCTTACTGTGTGTTTTATTTATTATTTGTAGTATATGAAGGTGTAGAGGTGAGACTTTAGTTGATAAATGTTTTTCTATCGGTATTCGGGTGTTTTGTGCAACTCTTGTGATTAGAAGTTATCACTACAAGCGTTTGAGTTATGTGGTCTATCATGTAATTACACCCGAGGTTAAGAGTATGGGGTGTTACAGCTTGTTTGGGCTTATTCCCAGTATAAATGTGAGATTCTGATCATATGAAAGATTTCAAAAGTGGGAATATGGTCTTACGATTCGTGGACTAGATTGGATTGCAAAAATTTCAGTTACAATGTGTTGTCGAACTTATGTCAAATGCGGTAATGTGGGATCACCAGGAATATTTGTGTAAACGTAAAATCATCAATATGGTAACCTGAGGATAATTCTTAGTACGTTCGAGGACGAACATTTGTTTAAGTTGGGGAGGATGTGACGACCCGACCCGTCATCTCATGAGTTACCGCTCTATTTCCCCATTTTTAGCTTCCTTATGCTTCATTATCCATATCTTGTGTAATCGAGTTGATTTGAAATGGTTTTAATAAGAAATGAGACACTTAGTCTCTTTAAAGAAGCCTTAAGTAGGAAAAAGTCAACCGGAAGTTGACTTATGTGTTACAGGGATCAGATGTGAATTTTGATAGTTGGGTTAGCTCCGAGAGGTGATTTGTGACTTGGGAGTATGATCAGAAGTGGTTTTGGAGGTCCGGTGTAGAATTAGGCTTGAATTGGCGAAGTTAGTATTTTGGCGATTTCCGGTTGATAGGTGAGATTTTGATCCGGGAGTCGGAATGGAATTTTGAGGGTTGATGTAGCTTCATTATGTGATTTGGGATGTGCGTGTAAAATTTCAGGTCATTCGGAAGTGACTTGGTTGGGTTTTTGATCAAATACATTTTTCGCAAGTTTTAGAACAACTTAGGCTTGAATTCGATGTAATTTGATGGTTTTGGTGTTGTTTGAGGCGTTTTGAGGATTGGAACAAGTTTGAATAATGTTTTAAGATGAGTTGGTGCTTTTGGTTGAGGTCCCGGGGGCCTCGGGTATGTTTCGGGTTGTATCGCTCTCTTAGTTGATGTTTCAACGCCGTATATTTGGACATAAAGAGGTACCATATTAAGTAAATGAGCTCCAAATTTAGGTTTTATTGAAGAATTAGATCCGTATCAAAATTTAGGAGCGATAGCAAAAAAATCGTCCAATTGGGACGACGTATGAGAGAATTACGCCCATTTTCATGTCGGGAAAAATAACTCCCATCGCCAGCGCCCAGGGTAGCGCGGGGCGCCATCCATGGCGCCGAAAAGTTTTTGGCTACTGGATCCAGCGCCCGGCGCCACCTTTGGCTCCCAAATCGGAAATATGCTATAAGACGGGGTTTTCAGCCATTTTTACACATTTGGATCTATGGAGCTTAGTTTGGGTGATTTTCAGAGACAAACTTCGCCACAAAACTTGGGGTAAGTATTCTTGACTCCCTTGTGATTATATTCCATGAATAAATCTTTATTTTTGGCATTAGATTATTGATATTTCAAGTGAAATTGAGGAATTTTAAAAAAATTCCATAAAAACATTGATTTGAGATTTGGAGGTCGAGTTGATGTCGGAATTTGATAATTTTGGTATGGTTGATCTCGTATCAAAATGAGTTGTCGGATTTTATGAGTTTCGTCGGATTCCAAGATGTGGGCCCCATGGGCAAATTTTGTGTTAATTTCGGATTTTGTTGGAAAAGTCGTATTTTCATATGGAATTAATTCCTATATTAGTATTGACTGAATTGAATTAACTGTGGCTAGATTCGGATCGATTGGAGGATGATTTGAGGGGAAAAGGCATTTTGGAGTAGGATTTCGCCGGTTCGAGATGAGTAATGATTTTAAATAATGTTATGAGGGTTTGAAACCCCGGATTGCACAATGTAGTGTTATTTGAGATGAGACACGTGCTGCATGACGAGCGCGAGGTCATTTATTATTGGGGATTGTGACTTGGTTCATCTCGGTTGATATTTTACCGCGTATTTGATAAAGACTTGTTGTTTTTTTACCATGACTTGGGCTTATTTCCATACTTGGGCTTCGTGACAACTATTTGAAACCCTTTGTGAATTTCCATCACTGTTTCCTCACTAATTGAAATATTATTTGAACTCAGTACAATTGAATTATACTGTTTCATGAACTCAGCTATATTTTTACTCAAATTTGAGATTTAAATGATATTTGAACTGGTGTTTGAGCTTAGCACTATTTTTTTACTGTTGCCCAAGGGGCTTATGATTTTTTTCTGGACTAATTGAGGCTGAAGGCCATATATGAGGATATGTTGAGTGATGTGAGGAGGCTTTCAGGCCACGAGTGTGATGTGAGAAGGCTTTAAGGCCTTATGTTGATGTGACAGGCTTTAAGGCCTTATGATGATATAATGCTTGGGTTGTTGAAGCCCCTCCGGAGTTTGCACCCCCACAGTGAGTGCGGGTACCCAGGTGAGTTGGGAGTGAACCCAAGAGGCTAATATTGTACCATGTGAGTTGGGAGTGAGACCGAGGGGCTGATGTGAGTTGGGAGTGACACCGAGGGGCTGATGTGAGTATACTGAGTGATTGATACTGACCCCGCGGGGCTGATACTATATTGAGATACTAATACTGTGCCCGAGGGGCAGATTTCCACTTATTAGTTTGATATTGGGCTCGAAGGGCAGGTTTCTGATTCGACATTGAGCCCGAGGGGCAAGTTTCTGATTATTTCTTACTTGTTGAAATTATTGGTCTTAACTGTTTTAAAAGAGATTTATCCGATATTTCACGATTTTATTGTATAACTGATTTTATTGCTTGAGATAGCGTTATTTGTGCCTTTATGAGATTTCATGCTTTCAGTCATTATTTATTTTTATTACTCACTGGGTCGGAGTACTCACATTACTCCCTGCACCGTGTGTGCAGATTCAGGCATAGCAGATTTCCATACCTGAGAGCTGATCCTTCCAGTCCAGGTGGTGTTTCGGAGACTACGAGGTAGTTGTTGGCGTTCGCAGCCCCCGTGACTCCTTTATCTTATTATTTCTGTGTTATTCGAATTATTGTATCGGATTTCATATTTAGTAGACTTGTGTCAGGATTTCTTAGTTGCTCATGACTTGTGACACCCTAATTTCGGGCTGTGTTGGGATGGTTCCTTGTTTTATCATCTCACTTCCGCACTGATGATAATGCTATTTCTGTTTTAGACTTATTAAATTTTAAGTAACTGTTAAAAGAGGCGTTGTTATTCTATTAGCTGGCCTTGTCTTCATGAGAGGCGCCATCACGACCGGGTTCGGGATTTGGGTCGTGACAAGTTGGTATTAGGGTCTAGGTTACTAGGTCTCGCGATTCATGAGCAGGTTTAGTATAGTCTCGCGGATCGGTACAGAGACATCTGTATTTATCCTCGAGAGGCTGCAGAACCTTTAGGAAAAACTTCACATTCTTGAATTCTTATCGTGTGTCCTTGATTCAGCTTAAAAAGAAACTTTTGAAATTCCTTCCACGCGTTCGTATACGTGCATGAGCGTTGAGTATCAGATGTGCCTTGAAGGTGTGTGATCCCCTTATCGAGGGGCGAGATGTGACCTTTGTGAGTTTGATGTTGGGCCAGTCTGGAGGACTTGAGGCTGGATCTCTGCCTATGGCTTGAGCACCGAGGTGCTAATTGTGCAGGCAAGTATTTTGAACTTATATGTCCGGTATTATCCCTATTAGTTGGAATGATGGATGGATAGCTACATGATGAGTATGTTAGTACTACGAGATGTATCTATATGACTTGGAACTGACGATGAAGGTCTATTGGATGATAAATGAACTATTGAGTGTATAATTTTCATTGTGATTGGATGTGTAGCCCCGAGTTATGGGTGCGTGAAGAATCTTTTCATGTCTCCTATTTGGAGTGAAGTAAATTTCATGTTACGGTATGAGTTTAGACTTAGGAAGATTAAGTGATTGTGTAATGTGTATGATAGTGGAAGGTATACAAAAATATTAACTAAAGGTAAAGCTAATGGGTAATTGGCTTATGAGGGGAAACTATTTGTCATACTACTTAGATAAGTCTGGGAGCTGAGATCGCTTCTGTAAATATATTATG
>MU697412.1:112537-131810 GCA_026770625.1 Nicotiana glauca | reverse complement strand
TGTGGATATGTTGTTAGGATGGTTTTGGTGATTCTCTAGCAGGTGGATAGGCCTAATTACAAAGGAGACTCTGCCGAAATTTTTGAAAAATTTGGGACTTAGTAAAAATTTGGTCGCCTAGAGAGTGGGCTTAATTGTTGTGTGAGTGAATGCAAGAATTGCAAAAGATTTAAAATTCTAGATGATTTGCGTTTCCACAAGCTTATGAAGAAGTGAGTTTAATCTCATTATGGTATTAAGGCAGCAATAGAGTACATGCGTTGTGATTTATTGAGTGCGTCTTGATCTATGGCTTTGAGCCAAGTTGGGGAGTTTGCTCTTAAATAAGTTGATTGCATGGTTATGTGCTATATTGGTTCCAGTTGAGGCGTGTTGGTGAGTCAGTTATTGCTTACAGAGATTAAGGTTGATCAGGCGGTGGACGAGCCTATTTTTATGCTATTTCAGGAAGGACAAATGCTATTGCTTCAGATGTTGTCATTACAGGAATTGTCCAGTCTGCCATAGAGATGCCCCTGTATTATTAGATCCTAGTTCCACCTATTCTTATGTGTCCTCATATTTTTCTCATTATTTGGGTATGCCCTAGGAGTTTCTTTCTTTACCTATTCATGTATCTACCCCGGTGGGCGATATTGTTATTATGAACCGTGTGTACTAATAATGTGTTGTGATTATTGAGGGTCTGGAGACCCGAGTTGATCTATTGCTATTGAGCATGGTGGACTTGACACTATATTGGGCATGGATTTTTTATCACCGTGTCATGCTATTATAATTGTAATGCTAAGACAGTTACTTTGGCTATGCCGGGTGTACCGCGGATCGAGTGGCGTGGTATGACTGACTATGTTTCTATCATAGTAATTTCTTTCTTGAAAGCCCAGCGTATGGTTGGGAAGGGTTGTATGTCATAACTAGCTTTTGTGCGAGATGTTGGAGCTGAGACTCCTAGTATTGATTCTATCCCAGTTGTGAGGGATTTTTAATCCATTTCATCGCCCTTGACCAAGTTGACTCAGAAGGGTGCACCGTTTGTATGGTCGGATGAGTGTGAGAAGAGCTTTCAGAAGCTCAAGACAGCTTTGACCACATCTCCAGTGTTGGTTTTTCCATCAACTTCAGATTCATATACAATATATTGTGATGCTTTACAGACCGATGCGAGGAACATATTGTATATTGTGAACTCCTTCTAGATGGGAGCAAATAGAAGATTTCTAACTGCACGGAATGAAATTTTCCTATAGCCCAGAAATTCTAATGAGATTTTGTGTTTGCAACAAGATGGCATGATAGACGTGGTGTATGGTACATGCTTAATATTTTCATGTGCAAGGTGGCAGTTCATTCTTAAAGGGAAGGTCATGAGTTCTGGATGGAATAGTCAGTTTCAGGTATTTAGATGAATGTTATAACTGCTCGGTAAGACCTGAGAAGGGTGCGCACTATATTTTAACCAACAAATGTCTATTGGTTTTACAACACCCACTTGGTTGATCGACTGCCAATATTTCGATCTTGCTATGTATTGTAGGAAAATTTTTGAAAATAATTATCATAAAATTATCATACTTGAGGGACTTGTCAGTCATTTGGGTACCGAGGTTGTGATCAGTTACGGTGATTGGTGTGATCTATGAATTTGGAAACGGGAAATTCTCAAAAATATACTATTTCGGGATTGTGGCATGTTGAGAAGAGTATTCTATCTAAATCATTGGATGTACTAGTCGAGCTAATTGATGGTGATAACTATGCGCTGTGAGCGCGAATATATGTGAGGTTTGAACCTGTGTGCAAGCACCGAGACAATATTCATGCTCGGAAGATGTGTAGGCTATGATATGCCTAGAATGGGATATTGAACTTAAAGGAATAATGTTTCTCGTATTCATAACTTTGTTAAGAACTATTCGGACTACACTTGAGATTTCCAAGATGCTAAATTCCGAAACAAACTTAGTAATTACTAATTCTGCGTTAGTGTGCTGGTTTGAGCTGTGACAACATAGTTTGCTCATGCCTACGATATAGAGTGTTATATATGCCATTCCAGGAGCATAAGAATCTTATTTCATTCAGCATATACAGGTGTACTTGTTGGATTGCTTATATATGATATGCTTGGACTGGAGGTCTGTGACCGTGTTAGGTGGATTATGTTGTTGGAAACTAAGTTGCTCGTGAGGTTGATGTCAAGGTGAGCTATAGAAGGGTTGGTTATTATTATTTTATTCATGTATCTTGGTTCTACTGTCATTGACGAGCTCATAGCATATCGTTGGGGTGGTACTTGTGAAATTTGCAAAGCGGCTCTCTTCTTTGAGGTATTTTCTCTTTCTGGGGTAGCCAGATGGCGCAATAGTGAGGTTTACTAGTATGGCATTGTATTATGTACTTCTCCGTGAGTATGATGATTCGCTTGTGGTACAACTCTTTCTTTTGAGCTATTTTCATGATTTAAGTGAGTTCAGATTGTTTCTTATTAGTGCACGGATTGCACAAGTCATGGTGTCAGTCTGTACTGACGTGTAAATGTCGCCAGAGTATTTGTGTTGGAGTAGATGAGATTGTTGGGATCTAGAATGAATACAAACGAATTTGATTTCAGCATGTTGGGAGGAAAATATCGAGGTTCAACTCAAAAATTTGCTATGGTTTTTGCCAAAGGAGAAGTGGCTTCATAAATGGTTGATCTAAGAAATGGTTATGGCTTACTGTGTGTTTTATTTATTATTTGTAGTATATGAAGGTGTAGAGATGAGACTTTAGTTGATAAATATTTTTCTATCGGTATTCGGGTGTTATGTGCAACTGCTGTGATTAGAAGTTATCACTACAAGCATTTGAGCTATGTGGTCAATCATGTAATTACACCCGAGGTTGCAGGTATGGTGTGTTACAGCTTGTTCGGGCTTATTCACAGTATAAATGTGGGATTCTGATCATATGAAAGATTTCAAAAGTAGGAATATGGTCCTATGGTTTGTGGACTAGATAGGATTTTAAAAATTTCAGTTACAATGTGTTGTTGGACTTATGTCAAATGTGGTAATGTGGGATCACCGCGAATATTTGTGTAAACGTAAAATCATCAATTTAGTTCACACCTCCTTTTTTACACACCTACCCCGAAGGATAATGTATAAGAGAGTTTTTCCACTTAAAGTGACATTATTTGAAATGGAATTATTTATTTATTTTTAGAGTCGCCACTTGGGATAGGATTGGCTTTTGGTGTCCCAAGTCACCAGTTTAACTTGAATCCCAAATCGAGTAAAACTTTGACTTCCCAGTTGGAATCTGCGGACCAAAAATTCTGAATAAGGAATTCTGTTGACCCGAGGGAAGGTGTTAGGCACCCCCAGATCCCATGGTTCTAGCACGGTCGCTCAAATTTTTATAAATGGCTAAAATCAAATTTTTTTATACATGTTATCCTATAGTGCAACTTTAAAACTATTTACCGCTTTTAATTAAATTTTTAAGAAAGTGAACGTCGTTTAAAAACGTGTTTTTGGATCACGTCACATGAAATGCACCCGGATCCTCGACGCATTTTTATTCAACGTTTTGGGATTTGGATTTGGGTTGCATGAAATGCACACCCGTATTTAAGAAGGTAAAATTACTGAAATTCTAATCGTACCCCTATCTAGAAGGTTCTAGGAATTTCTTGTTCAGTTATTAGAAGATTCCCTTGTTTAAAATGCCTACCTTACCCTTTATCTAATCTGAAATTTACCCAAATTGACCCAACCATTCACCTTAGTTAATAACCATGGTTAATTATTCAATGTAAGTAAAATTCAACTCAGTCTAGACAGCTCCTAAAGTTAAGCTAATTACCATTACCAATTAATCAAAAATAGAAATCAAATTCAACCAAATTGTTAGTCCCAATTAAGTTCATCCACTACACAAATCAACCATTTGAGGAGTATAGTCTAATTACCAATAACCAAAATCGAATTAAACCAACTGAAAATTGAAACAGAACACAAGTTAAACCAAGAGTAAAACAAAACTGCTTAATCATGAAGAACAACTAGTCAAGTGAGAAAGGACCTTAATGATTGGAACGAAAATCAAGAGAAAACTTAAACCTAAAACCTATAATCACTGACTATGGATTAATCAACAATAACTATGACAAAATAAACAAAACAAACTCAGGTTATCGATTATTAGAACAAAACAAATCAACACAGAAGAGATCAAACAATTACTGATAAAAATTCAATTCAAGCTATCGTGAAGAGAAGGCAGTCAAAAATAGAGAAAGCTTACTTGCGAAATTCTAAGGTTCTACCGCTTCTGAACTTGAACTTCGATGACCCTGGGTGAGACTTGAGGTATACTAATGATGGATTGGGAACGAGGGAGGTGAGGATAACATGTAACTGTGAATTTAATAAGGTTCGGGAATTTTAGGGTTTTGGACCGGGACTTAATCCAAGATTCGAGCAGTTTGAGGAAAATTTGAAGTAAAAGGGGTGTGGATTCATAATGTAGGGGGGAAGGTGAACCCATGGTGTAAATTTGGTGATGATTTGGGACGGCGCCGCCATGGGTGGCGGAGGCGGCGGCAACAAACTCAAATATTCGAGGAGATTGGGTATGATTCGAGGCATGGAAGTTTGGGGTTTGGAAAGTGGAGGTCATGGGGAATCCATGGTGTAAATTTTAGGTCGTTTGGAGACTTGCCCGGCCGGCGGCGTTAGGTTATAGTCTCTGATGGTTATGAGAGATATGAGACGGGGGGTATGGGATTCAGACCGTTTTATGTTAATGAGACCCCATTTGAGGACCGTTGGATTGATGAACCTCGACGGTCCAGATCTGTTGATTCTAAAATGGCGCTGTTTCAGTTAGTAAAAGGGTCAGGCTGGGTTTGGGGTATTTGGGCCGGATCTGATTGGGTGTGACTTGCTCCGATTTTACTGTCATTTGGATTGAATGGCCCAAATTAAACCTTTTTAAGTCTTTATATTTGCTTCTTTTGTTTTCTTTTCTTTTTCTTCTTTTTTGTTTTAATTTCTTTTAATTTGGCACCAACAAAAATCTAAGTTAATTCCTAAAGTTAAAAAGAAAAACTAATTAATCCCAAAATGACAATTAGCAAAACAAATTAACCCAAAATTACTCAAAAATCAAAAAGGAATTAAAAGTGCAAACTACACTATACTTTTTATTTTTCCTTTTATGAAAAAATTAATTTTCTAGTTAATCCTAAAATGTAAAATTCAACCCTAAATGCACATGCCAAATGTAATTTTTATATTTTTGTATGCATTAAAATGCACAAATAAAACTCAAACAATTAACATAAAATGTCACAAAAATCCACAAAATTGCAGAATAATAAAAGAAATTATTTTGTTTGAATTTTTGGGAATAATTCACTTAGGGCAAAAATCACATGCTCACAGAGGATAATTTTTGCCCGAAAACACGAAAAGTTTTCGTGCAAAGATAAGTGAGCGAAAACGAGCGATTTTTGCCCGTTTTGAATACTCCGTGTGAGGCATTTTTGAAAGATTTGACCACACCCTACTTCGGAGGTTGCCTACATATCCTTGGCTATAAATGAATTAGGTCAGTGTAGTTCAGGAACGTTTGATAGCTGGGACTACCAGGAGCTGTGATTTCACTGTTGTTGTTGCTGCTACTGCTTGCTGACCTCCTTATTACACCAAAAGGAAAATCAAAGCTAAGCTAGCTATGCCTTTCAATTATGAGTTACAAGATTCCTATCTATAATTCTCTTGAAACTTGATCTTGAGTCTTAGCTGATTTCGATGTGGACTTCGATTTGAATCTTGATGCTCACAAGTTGTAGGTGTTTACTTCTTCATCCAGCACTGGTTCAAAACAAAATTGGCAAAGCTTGTGACTTCAATCAGATTTTGAGCGGTCCGTGCCTTTGTTCGCTTCAACATTTTGAGTTCATTTCTGTTTTTGTTCTTTTCTTCTTTTCTTCTTTCTGGATTGAGACTCATTCTGTAGGTCATTGTCACACCTCCTTTTTTTTCTTACCTTACTGGAAGAGCCTAATTACTACACCCCGGGAAGGGATATAATAAAAAGAAGGAGTTTTTTCCAATTTAAGGACAATCGAAACGGGATTTATTTATTTAGTTTTAGAGTCGCCACTTGGGAGATTAATGGTGTCCCAAGTCACCGTTTGAATCCCGAACCGAGGAAAGTTTGACTCTGTTACAGTCTGCGAACTAGAAATCCGGATAAGGAATTCTGTTAATCCGGGAGAAGGTGTTAGGCACTCCCGAAATTCCGTGGTTCTAGCACGGTCGCTCAATTGTTGTATTTGTTTTTATCTGATTTCTATATATGTTCCATTTTTATGTGCATTTATTAATATTCCGCTTTATTATTTAATTTTACAAAGAATTACAACGTCGTGAAAATGTATCTCGGACCACGCCGTACCAGTACGCCCGTGGCTTTTAACACATTTCGACTTCGTTGAGACTCCGATTTGGGTCACATAAATGTGCACCCGTATTAAGAAGGTAATATTATTACAAATCGTGCCTAAAGTATCCACGTCTTTGTTAATTTTGGGAAAGATCGTGAAATTCGCTAAACTGTCCTTCCAAATCTAAGATTTTCATAACAATTTATTTGAGGGACCCGCAATTGTATATTTAATGCAGCGAGACTCATCTCATTTTGATTAAGGTCATACCTAACACGTACTATATTTCCTACTTGTTTTGCCTCTAATAACAAAGAAAAATCTTAATTGTTTATTTATTATCCTAATAGTTTTGCATTTTGGGGGCCACAAAAACTCATAAGAGTCCTGGCTTTTAATTCACATTGGGCTTGACTACAGCCCATGGTCCAATTTAGATCGGGCTGAAACTCAAACTTGGCCAGTTGTGAAAATATTAGGTCTAATGGCCCAAAACAGTCTACTTTTGATATTATGTAACCAGGCTCATGTTCTTGTTGAATTTGGGCCATTCAATAGGGCCTTGACTCATAATTAACCAACAGAAGATATCCTTTGTTTCATTTCAGATTATCACAATTTTAAATCGAATTCAGACTAATTTATATGCTTAACTATAAGAAACTTTCCTTTATTTAATTCAAATTTATATTCAGAATTGAATCTAATGAGACGAAATTTCGGAATCAAATCAGACTTATTATTATATCACGAGTACAGTTCTACTAAGAATTTGAAGTTATTTTTAAACATTAATTGTTTTAAACTAAACTATTTACAATCAAAGTCGAACTGTTTCAGACCTAAGACATTATTTTAAAAGTAATATCAAATTGACAAATGCTATTCATATTTAGTTTCCAATTGGAACAGTTATGGACTTGCAATTTCTCAACCAATCATGCGTCTAAACAGATCTATTATTTCAGAAGAAACGCTATAGATGTTCATGATTTCAGAGTTATAATATAAAATTTGAGTTCAGTTATTACTTCTAACTTTTGTTCTACTAGTTTATTTTATCCTATTAATTATCAAAACTGCATATTCTAAAGTATACTAATACACAATCTGTCTGAAAAGGGATTCAAAAAGTCCAGTCCAGTCCAAATTGAAGTACAAATCAGGATATTCCTAATGAATACATATTTTGACTAATGTTACATATATCAGATTCAGTTATATATGAACGCCAAACAAATAAACTTCATTTTTCTTCAATTTGAATTTACAGCCTCAGGTCATAGAGATGTACCTGGAAACAAAGAGGAATCAATGAGATCTAGGAAAAGCAGGGATCAGCAATCAACAACAACTCGTTAATCGATCAGAATAGCTCCAGCAAACCAGACTCAAACAAAAGTGATGATAACCAGTAGAAAAACCAATAGATGCTAAACCATACCACAAATCAACACTTCGACTCAACACAGTCCCAATCCAACAGTAATTCGATCAACAAAGCCAAATAGAAGAGAAGCACAAACTTGAAATTGCTTCAGAATCAATGAAACAGTAATACTTTTTATGATTTTTAAGCTTTGATGTGAAGAAATGCACGAATTGAGATTGCGAACAGAAGGAAAATATTTAAGTATTTCAGATTTGCCAAAACTTTTAAAACTTCAAAAAACTTGTTAAAGGAAGGCTCATGAAGCCTATTTATAGAGTATTAAGGGAGGGAAATTTAAATTTCAGACTTACATTATCAGTCCCTCCCTTTATTTCAATTTAATCCCTTATTATTTTCGTTAACTGATTAGTTTTACCCCTTTATTTGTACAAAATTCCCCCTTTTCCCCATCTAGAAGGTTCTATTTTATTGTTTTTACCCTTTTACCCCCACCTCTAAGTGATTTTCACAGCATTACCCTTTTATTATGTCTGAAATGTCCTTAATCCCTTAGGTATTCTACAATTAGACCATTTAGTATTCCCAACTCTGCCCTTACCCCCTTAGGATTTTTACATTTAAGCCAAATGGTATTCCACATTTCAATTACCCTTCTACCCGTACTGCCCTTGACCCCCAATACTAATAAATTGCCTTTATTAAAATAATCAGAATAAAATTACTCTGATAATCAGAATCATAAACCTTAACTAATTATCAAAACTAATCAAAATTTATCCAAATTAACTAATTATTAACTGTCAATTAACAGCTATAACCAAATCAAACCTAAGTAGTCAGACTTATACTAATCAATTAACAGAATTCAGAAACCAATCAAACAATAAAAAATCAGATTATTCAATTAAAAGAAAACCCTAATTACTAATCAATTTATCAAACAATCAGAACCTAATTTCGATATCAAAACTAGGTCTAGAAGTATACTATTTTAACGAACAGAAATCAAAAACCTAAAGTACTATATCATTTTTATCAAGAATTAAAAACAAAAAGAGAATCACATACATGCAAGTAAACAGAAACAAAAATAATAGAAAGGAAACAAGAAACTTAGCTTTCTTGTTTTCTTTTTCTTCTTTCTTTTCTTTTTTTCTCTCTTTTTTTTAGTTGAATGCTTTCCAGGTCTTTAACAGTCTTGGATATCATTTTTTTGGACTCTTGAGCCTCTGGCAGACTTCTGAATCTTAGTTTGAACCTTTTCAGTGGGTTCTAAGGGTCGAAGATTTTAGAATAGGGCTAAGGGTATTAAAAGGTGTCTCTGGTAAGGTTTTAGTGAGGTTTGGGTGAAAGGTCGTTCACCGGAGTAGGAATCCGGCGACCTATATTTCAAGATTCGAAGAGTTCTGGCTTTGTTTGAGGAAAAAGAATTAGAGGGGTGGAATAAGGAAGTCTAGACGATTCTGGGGTGTTAAGGATGAAGGCAGAGGCAAAAATTGTGTTCGCCAGAGTAGGGTTCCGGTGACACTTGAACGGATATTCGAGAAATTCTAGCCTGTTTTGAGGGAAACTAATTATGGGGGTGGGAGAGGAGGCTCAGAGCTCTTTGTGGTGTTAATGGTGAGGGCAATGGAAAGGGTATTGTTTCCCGCCAGTGAGAGTTCCGGCGAGATTGAGAGTGTTTAGAGGCAGCTAGGGTTTTTGATTATAGGGGAAGGAGACGAAATGAATTAGGTATAAGGTTTTGTATATTTAAAACCTTAAGATTATTAGGGACCGTTAGATTAGAATTAATTAACGTTTGAGATTCATTGATGCCTATATGACATCGCATGATTAAGTGGTGGTTCGATCTTGGCCCTTGGATTATTTAAATGAACGTCCAGGATTATGGACTCAAACGTCGTCGTTTGATTTATAAACTGGCTTGTGTAATCTGACCGTTTGATCAAGAATTTTAACGGTCCAGATCTCTTATAGCTAATGGGGTCGTTTGATATACAATGGGCAGAACAGGTATTTTTTGGGCCTGGGTCAACTTGGGCTAGTATTTATCCAATTTTTATTGTATTAGCCCAATTACTTGTAATTGTTTTGTATTTTGTATTTTGTACTTTCTTTTGTATCTTGTATTTTATTTTCTTTTGGATTTTTGTATTTATTTCTTTTTGTATTTCTTTTCTTTCGTATTTTTTTATTTTTGCTAATTTTAAAACTAATTAATTTCTATTTTTATGGTAATTTTCAATTAAAAACATAAAATGCTATTTTGATTTTCCTTTGATTTGTTCTCAAAATGTATTAATACCAAAATTAAATCCTAATGCACATGCATATTTTTTGTATATTTTTTGTGAATTATTATGCAACTAATTAACACAAAAATGCCACAAATATCAAAAAATTAAAAAATTATTTTGTTTGGATTTTTTAGGAATAATTTGCTTAGGGCAAAAATCATGGGCTCACAGCTGCCCCTCTTTGCTCGGAAACACACAGAGTTTCCGTGCAAAGATAAGTGAGCGATAATGAGGGATTTTTGCCCATTCGCATATTCCGTGTGAAGTAATTTTGGAAAGTTTTGACCGCATCCTGCTTCAGAGATTGCCTACATATCCTGGGCTAAACAGAAATAAGGTCAGTGTAGTTCAGGAATGTCTGGTAGCTGGGACTACCAGGAGCTGTGATCTCATTGCTATTGCTGTTGTTATTGCTTGCTGACCCCCTTATTACACCGTCGTAAAGATAAAAGAAGTTATCCTAGGCTATGCCCTATGTTTTACAAAGTCCTATCTAATGTCTGCTATCTTGTGTTCTTGAATTGCCTTGATCTTGCATCTTGCATTCTTTCAACATAATTTTGATTGTTGCCTTGATTATGTCTTGAAACATGTGTCCATTCTTTAGGTGGACTCCTACTTGCGATTGCTTGAAAAGTATTCCCTTGTTCTCCACGTGGGCTCCTGCTTGCGATTACTTGGAAAAGTATTCCCTTGTTCTCCAGGTGGGTGCCTGCTTACAAAAATTGACAAACAAAGAAAAATTTTCTGCCCCAGTATGGTGGCTGGGCATATCATGTTATCAGATATTAAAACTCAAAGCTAAATTTCAAATGGTACTTCCCTTGTTTTCCAGGTGGGTGCCTGCTTACTGCATTTGAAAAGATATTCCCTTGTTCTTCAGGTGGGCGCCTGCTTACTGCATTTGAAAAGATATTCCCTTATTCTTCAGGTGGGCGCCTGCTTGCTGAATTTGAAAAGATATTCCATTGTTCTTCAGGTGGGCGCCTGCTTATAACAATCATACAAAACGAAGAAAATTTTCTGCCCCAGTTTGGTAACTAGGTGCATGATATTGCTGAATGTCAACTTGAAAGATAAAGCTGTATTATAGTTCCCTTATTCTCCAGGTGGGTGCCTGCTTGTTGCATTTGAAAAGATATTCCCTTGTTCTTCAGGTGGGCGCCTACTTGTTGAATTTGAAATGTATTCCCTTATTCTTCAGGTGGGCGCCTGCTTACAACAAACATACAAACAAAAGAAAAATTTTCTGCCCCAGTTTGATAACTGGGGTGCATGATATTATTGAATATTAACTTGAGATAAGAGTTGTATTATACTTCCCTTATTTTCCAGGTGGGTGCCTGACTGCTGATGCTTGAAATGGATTCCTTTGAATATTGTTGCTTTTCCTTAAAACTTGAACTGTCCACCCTTGTTCTTCAGGTGGGTGCCTGATTTTNCTTGTTGGCCATGCTCCCGCTCTTAAACTTGCTCCGACTTGCTTCATGAACTTGTTTTATCTTGCCTTGATTTCCCGGCTATCTTTCAAATTTTCTGATCCTGATGACCCAAATGTTTTACTCATGTTACTGACTTGGAGTTTCTTTTCCCTTTTCTTGTGAATTTTGTTTCTTCTCCAATCATATGATTACCATTAGTCCTTCTTGTTTCAACTGTCCTCTAATAAATCCCGATCTCATTGTGCCATATAACTGGGAAGCTGGTAGTTAGCTTTGACTACAAATGACTTATAGACAAATTTCAAGAAAAATGAAATGCAATGACCTCGATGTTTTGAGGATAGAAAGACTATGAAAAGAAAAGAAGATGGGACTTATCTGAGAGGGAAGGTGGATTCCATTGATCATGCCATGCCTTTTGAATTAACCGACCTAGTCTGTTCAACCAAACAACTGTCAATTGCCACATTTGCTGCTCCATATTTCACAACTCGATATTCACCGAAACCCAAACCTTGCTTGTTTTGCCTTCTTTCATTTTCTTGCTTTGGAAACTCACTTTCGCCTTATGGTGCCCGTGACGGTTTTCAACAATAAGACTCTCTCATTTTAATATCTCTCAACTCACATCGCCTTACGGTGCCTGTGAGGGTTTCACCAATAAGACTCTCTCATTTTCATATCTCTCAACTCACATCTCCTTACGGTGCCCGTGAGGGTTTTCACCAAAAAGACTCTCTCATTTTCATATCTCTCAACTCACATCGCCTTACAATGCCCGTGAGGGTTTTCACCAATAAGACTCTCNCACAACAAACATAACTTCTGCCCCAGTTTTCAATCTTGGGGATTCTTGGACTTTTCTTTGGTTGTGACTGAACCTCAGCGAGACTGCCTACGTACCCTTTCGGGATCAAGTCAAACGTAGTTCAGATCATAAAATCGCTTTATTGTTGCGATGTTTCCTTCCTTCCATGCTCTTTTTTTCTTCTCTTTTCTTTTCTTTTTCTTCTTTTCTTTTCTTTCTTTTCTTCTTTTCTTTTCTTTCTTTTCTTCTTTTTTTCTTTTTTTTTTCTTTTGTTTTCTCCATTTGATTTCCCCGCTCAATCCTTGATTTTGTTTGTTGATTCTGAAAGAGGGATATGAAAGAAAAATGTAATAAGGCTCAAAGGGATAACAATGGATAAAGTGTTTGGATAGTAGAACAAAATGCCTTCATCATTTCAATCTTCAAAATATGTCAAATACAATCTGATACATAAAGATAAAGAGNACTGCTTCCAGTCTTTTCTCATCAATCAAGCTCAATTGTTCCAGCCGGGCTTTGACCCATTCATCATCATCAATTTCTGCCTCTGCAATGATTCGAAGGGAGGGTATTTCGAATTCCACGGGTATTACTGCTTCCGTGCCATATACCAATGAATAAGGAGTTGCACCTACCGAAGTGCGAACAGTAGTGCGATATCCCAGCAAAGCAAATGGTAATTTCTCGTGCCACTGCCTCGATCCTTCCACCATTTTCCGAAGAATCTTCTTAATATTCTTATTGGCTGCTTCAACTGCTCCATTCGCCTTAGGACGATATGGTGTGGAATTGCGGTGTTTAATTTTAAACTTTTGACACGTCTCCACTATCAAATGACTATTAAGATTGGCCCCATTATCTGTGATAATCACCTTCAGAATTCCAAACCGGCAAATGATGTTTGCATGCACAAAATCAACCATTGCTTTCTTGGTTACCGACTTGAATGTCTTCACTTCAACCCATTTAGTAAAATAGTCAATGGCAATGAGAATAAATCTGTGCACATTAGATGATGNGCCGACATCGTATGCAACTCATATGGTGGAGAATGGATCAAATCTCCATGTACCTGGCATTGATGACATTTGCGCAAAAATCTGATACAGTCTCGCTCCATAGTAAGCCAGTAATATCCTGCTCTGAAAATTTTCTTTGCTAGCACATACCCACTCATATGCGGTCCACAGACTCTTGCATATACCTCGGCCATAATTGATGTAGCCTGCTTTGAATCCATACACCTCAACAAACCAAGGTTCAGGGTTCTTTTGTACAAAACCCCTCCGCTAAAGAAAAATCCACTTGCCAATCGTCTAATAGCTCTCTTTTGATCCCTTGTGGCCTATGCCGGATACACCCCCGTTCTAAGGTATTCTTTAATATCATGGAACCATGGCTCACCATCAAGTTCCTCTTCCATTGTATTGCAATAAGCATGTTGATCTCGGACCTGAATTTGCAATGGGTCCACATAAGCCTTGTCCGGATGATGTAGCATTGATGCCAGAGTGGCCAAAGCATCAACAACTTCATTATGGATTCTCGGAATGTGCTTAAATTCTATGGACTGAAACCGCTAACATAGTTCATGTAGACACTGCCGGTATGGTATGAGTTTTAGATCCCAAGTTTCCCATTCTCCTTGAATTTGATATACCAAAAGATCCGAGTCACCAATGACCAAAATCTCTTGGACACCCATATCTATAGCCATTCTCAACCCCAAAATTCATGCTTCATACTCAGCCATATTGTTGGTGCAAAAGAAATGGAGCTGAGCTGTGACAGGATAATGTTGTCCCGTCTCTGAAAAAAGTACTACTCCTATTCCGACGCCTTTGTTGTTAGCAGCCCCATCAAAGAATAGCTTCCATCCAGGCTTTTCATCTTGTTCCAGCTCATCAATTTTACATTGCTTCCTCATCAGGAAAATATGTTTTCAACGGTTCATATTCATTATCAACTGGATTCTCCGCTAGGTGATCGGCAACTGCTTGTGCTTTCATCGGAGTGCGGGTTACATAAATAATATCAAATTCTGTGAGCAAGATTTGCCATTTGGCGAGCCTCCCTGTGGGCATGGGCTTCTGAAAGATGTACTTCAATGGATCCACCGGGGAAATGAGATAAGTGGTATAGGCTGACAAATAATGTTTCAACTTCTGTGCCACCCAGGTCAAAGCACAAGACGTCCGCTCCAATTGAGTGTATTTTACCTCGTAAGATGTAAATTTCTTGCTGAGGTAGTAAATTGCTTGCTCTTTATTCCGTGTAACATCATGCTCCACAGTACACAACCAAAAGAATTGTCCAATACAGTCAAATAAAGAATCAGAGGTCTTCCTGGCTCGGGCAGAACCAATACAGGCGGATTGGCCAAATACTCTTTGATTTTGTCAAATGCAACCTGGCACTCATCTGTCCATTTAGCTGTAGCATCTTTCTTCAATAGTTTAAAGATAGGCTCGCAAGTTGACGTAAGCTGAGCAATGAACCTGCTAATATAATTCAATCTTCCGAGCAAACTCATCACTTCTTTATTACTCTTTGGTGGAGGCAATTCCTGGATGGCTTTGATTTTAGACGGGTCCAACTCAATACCACGTCGACTCACCACAAACCCCAACAACTTCCCTGATGGCACCCCAAAAGCACATTTTGCTGGATTGAGCTTGAGATTGTACCTGCGAAGCCTCTGGAAAAACTTCCTCAGGTCTTTAACATGATCACACTGCTTTCTGGACTTGATAATTACATCATCCACATAAACTTCAATCTCCCGATGTATCATATCATGGAACATGGTGGTCATCGCCCTCATGTATGTTGCCCCTGCATTTTTCAGTCCAAACGGCATTACCCTGTAACAGTATGTTCCCCAAGGTGTGATGAATGCCGTCTTTTTGGCATCTTCCTCATCCATCAGAATCTGGTGGTAACCCGCATAACAATCCACAAAAGAGACGATCTAATGTTTGGCATAATTGTCAATCAGTATGTGGATGTTTGGCAATGGAAAATTGTCTTTTGGACTCACCTTGTTAAGATCTCGATAATCAACACACACTCTGGTCTTTCCATCTTTCTTTGGTACAGGTACGACATTGGCTAACCAAGTGGGATATTTGGTAACCCTTATAACTTTTGCCTCAAACTGCTTGTTGACTTCTTCTTTTATTTTCACACCGATGTCTGTCTTAAATTTTCTCAGCTTCTGCTTGACAGACGGACATTCCGAATAAGTAGGCAATTTGTGGACCACCAAATCAGTACTCAGACCCGGCATATCATCGTATAATCACGCAAAGATATCTTTATATTCAAACAACAACTTGATCAACTCATCCCTGAGTGAAGCTTCTAAATGAACACTTATCTTTGTTTCCCGAACATTTTCCTGGTCCCCCAGATCGATTGCCTATGTATCGTTCAAATTAGGTTTGGGCTTTTCCTCATATTGACTTAACTCTTTACTAATTTCTTCCAAAGCCTCCTCGTCATCATACTCCACCTCATCATCACATTCAATTTCTTGTATTACTATTTCACATTTGTTATCAAGACTAGGACGGGAATTTCTCATGCATGACACATCATTGAAATCAACATAAAATGGACTGTACAAAAAAGAAAAGAAAAACAAAATAAAGGCAATCAGGAATAGAAAGAAAAAGAAATTGCATTTCATTTGAAATTCGTAAGATAACAAGGTTTGACTCATCCAATTGGACGGAACATAGAAATCTGAATTACAACCTTGAAATAAACAGATTTAATACTCAACAAACAAATCAAAAACTAACTACCACAACTCCCTCCGAGTTGGAAGAGGAGTAGCTTCCCAGTTGTTCAGATTGGCTCGAGATCCCACGAACTGGACATCAATTCTGCTTGGACCCTCATCTGCTTCTACCACATCCACTTCTTCAAACAACTTTTCAAATCTTTCAATCAATTCCCTTTCAAGCTTTATCTTTGCCAAGCTGGGCATCACTGTTGTCGGGCGCCTTTTAGTACCAGACAGAACAAAAGAACGGGAAAGGCGAGGAATAGGTTTAGGGAGGGTCCACACTTTCTTCTTCAACTTCCGAGCTCTCTTTATATCAGAAATGGTTGGTTTAAAGCCCAGCCCAAAAGTATCAATATTACCAGGAAGAGATATTGGTTGTGTAATACCCTGTAATGCAGCTCCCAATCCCTTTCCGGGTAGAAATCCATTTTTCAACATTTCTGTGGCCGCCATCACAGATGTCGTTGCCACCTTTGGCATAGGAACATGCTCACCCTCCGAAATTTTGGGCATCGATACTGTATCCATCACTTGGTACACCCACGGGCCCTTATCGTCCTCGACTTCTTCAAAGGGAGTGATAGTATTGCAAGAACTATCTTCCCCATGGACCACGATCTCTTGACGGTCCCATTCAAACTTTACCATCTGATGTAGTGAAGATGGCACAGCCTTTGCAGCATGGATCCATGGTAGACCCAGTAAAAGATTATAAGATACAACAACATCCAGTACTTGGAATTCCATTGTGAACTCCACCGGCCCAATAGTAAGTTCTAGCACAATGTCTCCAACAGTATTCTTCCCTCCCCCATCGAATCCATGTACACAAATACTGTTTTTGTGAATTCTTTCATTATCAACCTTAAGCTTCTCCAAAGTAGATAGAGGGCATATATTGGCACTCGACCCATTATCAATCAGCATACGGGTCACTACCGAATCTTCATATTTCACAGTAAGGTACATGGCTCTGTTGTGTTCAGTTCCTTCTACCGGTAATTCGTCATCTAAAAATGTCACCTTATTCACCTCAAAGATTTTGTTTGCGATCTTTGCAAGATGATTCACTGTAATTTTCTTGGGCACATATGCTTCATTCAAGATCTTCATTAGTGCACGCCGATGTTCATCTGAGTGAATTAGCAGAGACAATAGAGAGATTTGCATCGGCATCTTTCTTAATTGTTCTACTATCGAGTAATCCTGCACCTTCATTTTCCTCAAAAATTCCTCGGCTTCTTCCTCAGTGACAGCCTTTTTCACAGGGGCCGGATTATCCTTGGTAAGTTTAGCTTTTCTTAATTCTTCGGGGGCAACGCACCTCTCCGACCTCGTCAAACCGTAGGTTTCACAAATTTCATCTTTAACCTCTCTCCCCCGATACATGACAGTTACTTTGTTGTAATTCCATGGTACAACTTTTGCATCCACAACGGGTAATTGAGTTACCGGTTTGATAATGACCGGTTCTGCTTGGGCCCTTTTCACAATCAACACGGGCTTTGTACTTGCTCCCGGTACTATCACTTTCACTGGCTCCGGTTTTGTCATCGTCACTGGCTCATCCACCATTTGTTTAACCGTAATCACTGCTCTCACACCCATTACTTTCTCATCTACCTTGCTTTCGCTTGCTTTGATCATCATTACCGTCTGAGATGGCTTTTTACACTCTCCCTTTTGTACCAACTCAATCATATGAGCTTCATGATGAATAGGTAAGGGATTCTGTGTAATATTAGGAGTTTCAGGGGCCTGAACTTCAATTCTCCTTGAATCAATGAGCTCTTGAATAGCAGTCTTTAAATGCCAACATTTCTCCGTGTCGTGCCCCGGAGCTCCTGAGCAATATTCGCTGCTGACGGAATGGTCCAGGTTCCTTGGTGGTGAATTTGGAATTTTTGGTTCAATGGGGTTTAGGATTCCGAGCTGCCTCAGTATATGAAATAGACTGGTATATGATTCTCCTAATGGAGTGAAAGTCTTTTTCTTTTACACCCTATCATTCCTGACATCGGGATTTGGACGGAAGCCTGTTCCACCAGGATTTTTATATGTTTTGGGTGGCGGATATGTATTCTGGGTGTGATATGTGTTATGAGGAACGGGTGCACGCCATGGTTTTTGTGGTTTTGGGTAGGTTTGAGCATAGTGCACTAAAAAGTGTGGAACAGGGGGAGGATAATAGTGTTGTTGTGGGCCATATGGTGCTGGTGGGTAAGGTTGATGATGTGGGCAAGGTTGATGGTAGTAAGGATTAGGACCCCTGGACCATGTCCTTCCTTCCACGACAGCCACCTCTTATTTTATCTTCTTTCCCAGGACCCCTCCAGTGCCCGTCTGGATGGCCTGGGTTGTGGCTTTTATCGCCGAATAGCTCATAATCTTGTTAGTCTTTAAGCCATCTTCTACCGTACTCCCCATTTTGACAACTTCATTGAATGTCTTTCTAACAGCTGACACAAAATGTCCATAATATGTGGGCTCTAGAGCTTGCAAGAAATAGTCCACCATTTCACCCTCTTTCATGGGTGGATCAACTCGAGCGGCCTACTCTCTCCATCTGAATCTGTATTCTCTGAAACTCTCCCCTGGCTTCTTCTCAATCTTCGTCAGGGAAAGTCTGTCGGGAACAATCTCTAAATTATATTGAAAATGATTGGCAAAGGCCTGGGCTAAATCATCCCAAGTAAACCAACGATTGTGATCTTGCCTCGTGTACCACTCTAAGGCAGATACACTAAGACTCTGGCTGAAGTACGCCATTAGCAACTCGTCTTTTCCACCAGCATCCCGCATTTTGCTACAAAATCCTCTCAAGTGTGCCACTGGGTCCCCATGACTATCATAGAGATCGAACTTCGGAAATTTAAAACCTGCCGGCAACTGTACTTCTGGAAATAAGCATAAATCTGTATAGGCCACACTCACTTGCCCCCCGAGGCCCTGCATATTCCGGAAAGACTGTTCAAGACTTTTTACTTTACGGATCATTTCTTCTTGTTCGAGGTTCGTTGGAGCTTTCTCTTCCTCAGATATATCAATGAGAGGAGTGTAAGGATAAGGCTCATGATGTCTGAAGGTTGGTTCTG